>SGPM01000189.1:0-52367 GCA_004802725.1 Antrodiella citrinella | reverse complement strand
CGGACTTCGCGGCTCGTTCCACAGCATTTCAGTGAACGAAAGTTTTCGTTCAGACTCTCCGCTGCGAACATCCGAGTCCCGAGTCTTCGTATTTCGCCTTCCGCGAAGCGGAAGGCCTGGCCAAAATTCCGTCTTCCCCCAACCTCGTTACCTCTGATTAAACATTTACTACATTTATATATATTTACTCGTTCGTTAGCTAGGACATCGTACTTTAGGAAGCGTGTCACTGTGTCTTCCTCATGAAACGCACTCGTCGCGAGGTCATGGCAGGCTCACTGGCAATGGCCGCAGTGGCATTATTTAACAAGGCCTTAATATTAATATTGGCATTTTGAGACGCGACATGCACGTGATCGTTGCCGATGCCGAGTCCCGGGGCCTCTTTGAGTCAACGTCTTTCTCAATTATAATATTAGGCTGCTTTATAGTATATGCCGCATCCCTTCGTGTGCTTTTGAGCTGATTATCATGGTCCAGATGCTGTGAATGCCCTTTCCTCGTTCTATTGCGTCAATCTAGGAGCACGAGATACCATCTCGACCATCTTTCCCGGTGCTTTCACTGCTTCAAGAATCAAGATGACCAAGGGATGCTTTCTATCCATTTATACAGTTCTGGCTCGCTTCCCTGGCTTGGCGAACACATATTGAGGAAGGGAATCTAGATGATATCCAGTCCGTCTCGTCCCATCCATCTATCGTGTTGTGTATTCGTAGGGTTCCTGCGAATACAAACAAAAATATGTGACGCCTGGTCCACGACGAAAGGTTTAAAACTGCGTCCTGTCGACTACCTATCTTCCTTGGCACCTACATGCAAACACTTATTGTACCTTGACACTGCATCCTCCAATTCTTCGTCGTGGCTGTCCGGCCTAATTTTCTTTCTCAGACCTGATTCACAAAATTTGGACGTTGGCGTTGCGTGCTGCTTAACTACTGTTAGAGTCCAGACCTGCGGTTCACTAGGCTGCGATTGGCCGAGAAATCGCCAGACACATGCTCCCTCCCATCTGCGTGTAATGGCAACCGCCTCTTACTATCATGGTTTACCATAATCATCTTTCTGTACCTCTTGGACCCCTTCTGTTTTTGCCGACATCTCTCCATTCGAGTTGCCACATATACGTTCAGCCTGCGGTTCATGGTTGCTGAAGGTCTTGTTACCTCAGGGCTTCTCGTTCGACTGGACACCAGATGTCCAGACACCCCTCGTTCCGACGACAGGTAGGACGCCACATTTACCGGTTCAGATGTCCTTATGAAGGATTTACGTTCTCTTCCGCCATGCAGCGCAATGCGACCAGATTCATATCAAGTGGGATAGAGGTGCTTCTGAAAATAAGAACCACGCGCTGAATGCATTGCTCTAGCCCTAACCCAACGGCCCCATACTACCTGCAGATCTACACATCGTAAGCGACACCATCTGTGAGTCTGGAATGTCTTCCAACTAACGCAAGTGTTACAGAACATTCATCGTGCCATTCGTGATCGAAGCAGGAAGTGCGTTGGAGTTTGTGAGTCTTCCGAGTCAATCAGGCATGAAAGTCGGACTTGGCTAACATCATGCAGGATTGGACTGTGCCCTTTATACCCGGGACTCAATATCAGATATGCATGGTATGCGCATTGAAGCGATATGGGAGAACCGAATGCTCACTTGACCAGTTTGATAGCCTAGGGACGAGTGGAGGCTGTCAGGCCGTCTATACCGTATATCAAGCCCCAAATACCACATTCGACAACCCACCCACATGCAGGAATCTTACATATTCAAGACCTGAAAAGCAGTTAGGCGTGACTGCACTCGTTGATAGTCATATCTCAAGCTTCATCTTGCATCGTCGACCTTATGGTCCACCAATTGTAACTCAATCACTGGACAGAAAAAATGTAACGCATGTCCTGGATGTCGCGTTGATATAAGACGGAAGTATCATAGACTGAACCTGAGCTATTAGTCCATGTATGTTGCGATATGCAGAAAGTCGTCGACGACCAACTACATAACGAATTTCCTTTTTGAGACGTTATGTCGTCCGATCGGGTGTCAGCGCCATGCATTGACGGAGAATTGACCAGTCATTTGCATCAAGCTACGCAGGAAAATTGTACCCGTTCTCGTCGGCCGAATACTAAATAATGTTTTCACAATATACCTGCTCAAATATACGCCTTTTCAAGTTTCCTCGACGGTGAATATGCGGGTGAAATCGGCAAAGGCCGACCGCTGCAACTGTGGAGCCTCAGTGGAGGCTGACCCCGACCTCCTGTACTGCAAATTTTGAGTCATATGCTGGGCTTGTAAGCGCTACCATGGACTCTTCTAAAGCATCAAAATTTGCTTGTCCGGATTCCACGAGTAGAAAATTTGCATATCAGCTTCTCCCCACTGTTCCGCTACTGTAATCGGAAACTCCACCGGACAAGATCAGCGTTACCCGCAGACTCACCTCAAAACTTTGGGATATTCCATGCCTACCCAGGAGAATAGTTGACCATGATTTCCCAGTTTTCCACTCGTAAGTCCTCCATCACTTTCCTTCGCATTGACGAAAAGTTCATATAGAGATTATCTAGGTGTTGACGAACAGTGCGTATTCCCACTCTCGCAGGCATCCAATGTACCAAATAGTCGTGCTACTCCAGATTCGACAGAGGGGACGTTTCATTCATCATAGTATGCGGCGCGTTGGTCTTCTTCATGGTTCCTGGAGTCGGTGAGTGATGCATATTCATAGTGGAGTGAAGCGCGAAGCTAAAACCGACATCATAGGATTTCTGTACTCTGGACTTTCCCGCCGAAAAAGTGCATTGTCCCTCATCTGGGCTGTCGCTGCAAGCAATGCTGTGGTCATCTTCCAATGGTACTTTTGGGGATACAGCTTGGCGTTTTCCTCTTCGGCAACGAATGGCTTCATTGGCAACTTGAGGCACTTTGGACTGCAAGACGTGCTCGCAGAACCAAGTCCAGGTTCCCCCCTCATCCCCGAGCTGCTTTACAGCTTCTACCAGATGGAATTCGCGTGTGTCACAGTAGCCATTCTGATGGGTGCCATCGCAGAACGCGGCCGCGTCGTCCCCACTCTGGTCTTCGCATTCATCTGGATGACGATCGTCTACTGTCCGCTCGCGTGCTGGGCTTGGGCTGTCAACGGCTGGGGATTCAAATGGGGTGTTCTGGACTACGCCGGTGCGTTCTCACGAAGTCCTCATGTGATCGACGACTGAATGAGAGCTCTGTGCTTCCAGGTGGTGGACCCGTGGAAATTGGGAGCGGGATTTCAGGGTTAGCGTACTCGTGGGTCCTAGGACGGCGTTCGGAGAAAGAGCTACTGAACTTTCGGCCTCACAACGTCTCTCTGGTCGGTTTGGGAACTTTCATTCTCTGGTTTGGGTGGCTGGGCTTCAACGGAGGGAGCGCGTTTGGCGCCAACCTGCGTGCAGTCTTGGCAATATGGAACTCGATGATTGCTGCGGCTTTCGGAGGCATTGTCTGGTGTTTCCTCGATTACAGGGTAGAGAAGAAGCTTTCTATGGTGGGTTTCTGTTCGGGAACCATTGCTGGCTTGGTGCGACTTTTTTTCATTTGCTTCTAACGGGATGTCGCGTGAATAACGAATCTACCCAGGTCGCTGCAACGCCGGCTTCTGGTTATATACCCCTTTGGGCCTCGGTGATTATGGGTATCGTCGTGGGTGCCTTGTCCAACTACGCTACGAAACGTACGTCATTCCTCGAGTTCTATTCGCGGGATCTTGCCCTTGCTCACCAGTATTGCGACAGTCAAGTTTTTCCTGCAGATAGATGATGCACTTGGTACGCCTCCGTGATTTCGTCACTGCTTACCCTTCTCATGCAAGTGAATCTCTCAGATCTGGCGGCCGAACACGCCATTGGAGGAATCGTTGGATTGCTCTTCAACGCGTTCTTTGCAGATGGCAAGCTCGTCGCCCTAGACAACGTGAATACCTCCGTGCCAGGTGGATGGATCCGGCACAACTGGAAGCAACTATACATCCAGGTGGCCTACATATGCGCTGCCGTCGGATACTCTTTTGTTGTCACAGCGTTGCTAGCGAAGGGGTTGAACATGATACCCTTCCTGCGACTACGGTCAACCCCTGAGGAAGAGGCATTGGGCATGGATGACATTCAGGTATGCTTCTGCCCAGACTCTCGTCTGTAGGGCATAAACTGATGGAGGTATCTCAGATCGGCGAATTTGTCACCGACTACGTTGAGGTACGACGAGACTACACCGATTGGACACCCGCGTACGACAAAGACATACCAGCTGCCGCGGGGAATCGTCACGGCCACGCAGAGACGTCAGCCTTTGGACCACACTACTCTGAAGTGCCAAACGGCCATACCAATGGCAATGGTCTCCCACCCATTGAGGAGAAGAGCAAGAAAGATAACGAGAACGTGCACGGGACGATTGATGAAGTGCCGTAGTCCGGAAGTATGCGTGTGTTGGACTGTGGCGTGGGGTTTACACTTGTTCAAACGTTCAAAGTTTTTTCCTATCTTTTGCTGAGCGCGCTGCATTCTCCGGGCCATCAGAGCGGTCCGGGTGATGCGTACTGGACCATGCATTGGTTTCAGTTTACGCTGTTTTCTACGCAACCAAATGGTAGAATACGTCAAGTCTTAGCTGGGTGGGGCGTGGCGACCCCGAGCATGCTCAGTGACCCCCGATCGTGTTCTGTAGTGTCCCTCCCCTCGGTCTAGGGCGTCGACGATAGAGGTGTTCGTGACAACCACACGAGGTTAACGTTAAAGATGAAGCAGACGTGAGGTAATTTTTAGCATGGATGTAGGATAACGTTATAACGATCGTCCGCATACCCAGCGCACACATCATACTCATGTACTTCCTACCCAATCCACTCATACATTCGCAGCCCATGAGAGCCCGTTGCCCCCTTGCTCTTGAAATGGACTGAGAATTGCCAGTTTCCAGTAGCGCTATCAACAGGTCTGGTCCTCAATGAAGGTCCTCGTGCACTGTACATGCGATTCACGAGAGAAAAAAGGTTGTGTGTTTCACTGTGCAGGAAAGTACACCCGACCGGGTTCGGGACGAGCAGAGGGGGACGGGGGCTGAGGGAAACAACCAATTTCAAGTTTATAATGGGTGCATTTCCTCCGGACTCGGAATCACGACCGAGCCTCTTCTTTCCCCTTGCAAACACCTCTCGTCGCCATCGACAATGCCCGCCGTCTTCCAGCTCGTCCCGACAGAGCTCGCCGAGCACATACTCACCTTCTGCCACCCCCGCGAGGTCGCCCGCGTCGCACAGACATGCAAGCAACTCCACTCGCTCGTATACGACGGCACCGATCAGTACCTGTGGCGCGAGCTCTTCCTCCTCTACCCATTCGACGACCTCCGGAAAGCCGTTCCAGCGGGTCCGGGAGAGATTGACGCCACAGTGGACTGGAGAGGAGAGCTGCAGAGACGGATATTTGCCGAGGCGGTCGTCGTCTCAGATCCCGCGACGGCAAGCGCAGATGAGCTACTATTTGCGTTATCGACACTGGTCTCCGTTGTGTACTCTTCCCTCCCTCACCAGCCGTTACTTCCAGGCCAAGACAACCCAATTCGTTCCGGCAACCTAACATGGCTGCACGATGTCCTACAACGCTCGCCCTTTATCCGCACACCCGACCTGGCTCTGACAGAACCTACCGAACAACTCTGCTGCCAACTCCGGTCCCAGCTTTCCCTCACAATGGACGATGGCACTGACACATCCGAACTCTCGCAACGCCGTGCTGAGTCGCGCTGTGCGGTGTACAACCTGAGCAACTACACGATCAAGAACCTCTGGGGACCCTATCTTCCAATGTTTACGCTCGCGGCCTCCCCGGGCGCGCAGCCGAAAGTGGACTGGAAGCAGGTAGAGCACGTCATGAACGTCGTGGTTTTGAACATGCGTGAGCTCGTGGGGACGCCGTACAGCTTGATGCGGCCGCAATTAGGGCTGGAACATACCCGAGCGTATTCCGCACCTGGTACAGCTGCGCTGCGAACGAATGGGTCGAAGGATTGGGCAGGCTTGGAGGGGTTGTGGAGGAGGTTTGTATGCTTTATGGATTACAGGTATGTCATTATATGTGAGCGCTGTTACTTTATGTCACTGACTATATGCGTGTCAGAGAATTGTTTGGTGAGTGTGATTGGACAGATTTCATGTTCCGCGGACTTATGGACTTACTCTCATCACCCTACTAGCATTCAACGTATGTATTTACGATTCCTCGTCGTGAATTTACTGAATATGTTGCCTCCCGACAGTACTCCAACCTCGACACCTCCCTCTCTCCAAGATACTTCGTGGAAGACTCATTCACAGAAGCCGTCCGTATCCTCGAAATGCGCATATTCCTCAAAAAAGTAGAGGAGCCTACCCCGTTCGACTATCCCGAATGCCCGCAGCTTGTCTTCGAAGGGCACGTCAAGGGCCTGCAGAGTCGGAATGCAGACGTGAAGGGGTTCGTCCAGAGATTCTTGGATGGGACAATCCGATGGAAATTTGTAAGTGGTTTAACGATCGCTCGGGCATTGACTGATTGTTACTGCAGGAAACGATATACGACGGTGTACCACAATGGAGGTAAATACGTACCGACTGTCTTGCGCTGTTCTTTTGAAACTGAAGACGTACCGTCCACAGTGGAGAATGCATTCAAGTAGGCAACATATGCAGCACGATCGGACTAGCCGGAATCTGGTCTGGTGTGCAGCACACTGCGGGCGATCCTGCCGGTAAGTCGAGCACAGCGATTCTGAATTCATGTACTCACTTAACACTGCAGGTCCATTCTGGATGTGGAAGACGGCTGAAAGCGTGGTAGAGAGAGATATCATCATTATGTGAAAGGGCTGCCTAAAGTTTCAGGCTTTTCAGTACTCTAGAAGAGTGAGTCGTCTGTGTGAGTAGAAGAGGCTCCCTACATCGGTAGGGATTGTGATAGTATTCTGTTATCTGTACACTAGTTACACTGGTTATGATATTACATTGACACCTACAAAGGTCTGTACTTAAGTTTATTGCTCCGTACACTATACAGTTAGAGCTGCAGTCATACCGACAGGCCGTTGTTCTTGAAGTACTTTTCCAAAGTTTGGTACAAGTCCGCGTACTTCTCCTTGTTGTCTGGGTCGTCAAGATTGGAACGAGCAGCAGCGAAGCCGTGGAAGCTATGAAGCATAGAAGTCAGTCCCCGTGATTGAAATTGAAAGGAATGACCTACGATTCAAAGATCCTTGAGTCGTTCTTCGCGGCGAATGGCTTCTTCTGCATGATATTGACCATTTTATGGAACTGTGGGGACACCATGAATATGGTGTCTTGCGAATATAAAGCCTCACGACCTACCTCTTCCTCTGATTCTTCTTTGCTGAGGTACAAGCCCAAGGGGAGATTCAGATTCTCAGCGTCCTTCGCGTCAAGCATGCTAAATCAAAACGAGTGAGCCGCAACATCACGCAGAACCACGACACAAAACCACATACGCAGGATGCACCAACGAAACTGCATCAAACGGCGTATCCGTCCGTGCACCAGCCAGCATCACAACCTTCCCTCCCCAACAGAACCCATAACACCCGACCTTCTTCACCCCGACCTCCTTCAGCGCCTTCCCGAACTTGAACAGTTTCTCCGCGTTCACGGGCGGGTTGGCTATCCCGCCGAAGAATTTCTGGATGTTGGCTTTCTGCTCGTCGGTCTTGGGTGGGTACTGCGAGAGGAGCCAGACGGCGCCGTCTTCGAAGAAGTCGGGCATGAGGACTTGGACGTTAAGTTGCGCGGCGAGGATGTCTGCGCCTTGCTGGGTCTGGGGTTTGAAGCTGTACGGAGCTGGTAAGCTTTCCGAATAGGTATGATAATGACATGTACTCACCCGAAGATGTCGTACACGCAAACGAGGACGGTGTCGCCTCGCTGCGGGCCTGTCACGTACACCTGGGAGTTGCGTGTGAGACTCATTCAGCTTGTTAATGGACAGCAATGCACATACCTTCTTGAATCCACCGAACGAAATAAACGAGCCCTTCGGTGTGTAGTTCGACACGACCGGAGGACGTGTGCAGCAAGCCTGGTTCGTGTTATGGATGGCAGTAGACATTGTCGCAGTACTAGCCGGGTTCATGTGGTGGAGAAAGGCACGAAGACGAGATACAGCCATCATATTTAAGAGAGGACGGACTACCTCCTATTCTGCGAAGGTCGATTATGACTCCCGTTTGTTATTTGTTTGGCCATCGTCGTCGACCATGGGTCCGAGTCATCCTAGACCTTCATAATCATACTGATTATGTAACACTTGGGGCAGCCCTATAAAAAACTTCTCGGCGTTTGTTCTTTCTCTTTTCTCAACAAAACAACACCCTCACCACAGTTTCGCAGTTCATCTCGAAGCAACTCCGGCTCTTCGTTAGTATGACTGGGGTATCGAGCACTGGCACGGGGAGATACTACAAGAACTCAATTAAGCCGGAGCGCATCCCAGCGTAGCGTCCATGTCTTCGAGAGATGGAATGGGAAGTGCTTGACTATGCGGTTCGAACATCCCTTTCACATTCGTTTTTTCCGTCTGCATCAGCTTTACTCGTGTAGGATATTGTAGTCGTAGTCTTCATAAATGAAAAATTATTGAGTCTTGCTACTTGCCCTCAAAAGTGTGTCTACAAGTACTACATTATGAGCGATATCTATCTGTCACGCAGTCATGTGTACTTCCAAGCGTGAGGGTATCAAGTCAAAGTAACGAGTCTAATAAGTAAAGTGAACGAAACAAACATGAAGATCATCAACTAAAGTCCTCATTCACGTTCATCGCCTGCTGCGGCCAAACAGACGTCTCCTGCCTCGGAACAACCCAAGTCCGAATCCTCCACCTCCACCTCCACCTCCACCGCTGTGGCTCATCTCGACATCGGGGCTGTACGCCACCTTCTCGCCGACGGGGTCGTCTTTGAGGCGGACAGTGAGTCCTACCGTGATGTAGATAATCATGACGATGATCTCCATGAGGACCGACATGACGAGGAAGATTTGCCATGAACCGGTCTCGCTGGAGAATTTCGTCAGGGCGGTGTGCTTCGTCGCTGGGAAGCCGATGGCAGCAGCGGGTGCGTAGGCGGAGAGGACGGAGAAGACGACGCGGACCAAGAGGAAAGGGAGTGCGGCGGAAATACCGACGAGGAGCTGTCGTCGAAAAAAAAATCGTTGAGCAACGGAACTGGGCAACGATAAACCAAACATACCGTACGCCTATGCGGCAAAATTATCTCGAATCCTATGTAGAAGTATATGTGCACGGCGAAGATGAACGCGTAGAGCACTGCGTACAAGATCGCGCCGGCATGACGCAGAGTTGCACCCTGGGTAAGGTCGCTCGGCGATGAGGCAGTGGCGACGGTTGCGCCTCCTGCAGCAATGAGAGCGATGGCGGCGGTACCGACAAGGCCAAGTAGGCGCAGAGCGCGCGGTACCAACGGCCTGTGGTCGAACGATCCTTGAGCGCTGCAGGGAAAACGAGGTGAGCGCGTGTTCATACAACAAGGTTTCGACGGGGAAGACGACTTACACAGTGCCCAAGAAGCCCAACGTCGCAATCAGCAGGGGTGATAGACCGGCCGCATCGAGGACCACGTATGTGATAACGAGTCCCTCTGTCGTCTGCTTCGCCAGTTCCGATGCAATGTGCGTCGCACTGCCTACAATACGGACTGGAGACCCAACGTCAGAACCATGCGACAATTAATGTGCACAGAGAAAAACGTACTGAGGGAGACGATGACCAACAAGACCCATCCAGCCTGACGACTGAATCCATGTCGTAACGTCAAGACGGCCGCGATGGCAAGGAAGGGGACGTAGACTGCGAGCTGAGCAGCAGCGATGTCACCTCTCTGGTCAAGACTCTTGCCCATAGTGAGGACTGTTTTGTGGGGTCGAGAGGAAGCTCCTCGGGATGACTGGGAACTGTCGAAGGAGGACACGAAAACCGGAAAATGCGTACCATAGTCTTTGGGCGGACCCCGGCTTTATACCCTCTTCATGCTGTTTGGCGTGATTTCATAGGCCTCGCATAGCCTCGCATGCCCAACATCGCATCGCAGGTACCGTACCGAGGATCGACAACCCTTGAAACCACCGATACAAACGGATACGGATCCAGAACCACAACGCTTGGTCGAAAAACTAATTTGAACAAAAATACCATTGTTACTTTCCACGATGTGACTTCGAAGAGGTCACTCAGGCTGTTGGTGGCACGGATGAGCAGTGCAACCAAAGTGTAACCGCTGATCAGACCTTATATAGACGCCCAAACCCCGTGAACGAACACGGTGACGAGCCTCTCGTCTTCGAGGTGTACGATGGTACCAGGATATGTACAACGCACCATCAGTCGACTACGGGTCTAACAACGACCCACAACGACCCACAACGAGGGGCAAAAACGAGAATAGTTGGTCCAAATTGTAAGGTCTGACTCATCGATATGACATGCTGGGTGCCGGACGGGCCCTGTCCACGAGATGAGGCTGACTAGCGTCAACGCAGATATCTTCATCCTCCGTGCTTTCAAGTTCGTCCACTTCGCAATCCTCCTCCACAGCTCTATCTTGCCTCGTCGCCCGAAGGAAATCATACGTTTAGGATAGTTTAACCTTTGTGTGCATCGCATGCACATGATGGGGGAGACATTCAGACTTCGTACGGGTCCAATATTCAATCGAGGACCATCACCGCTAGCGCTAGGCCGCATTGCAGTTTGCTCCATCTTTCACCGGTTCGCGCGGAGCGAAGGGATGCAGGAGAGAAGGATATTTTCCGGTTTGCAATTGCCAATCAGAATCGCCGGCCGTTATACAGTAGGACGGTCACACGCAGGCCAGGACAGAAAGTGTATTGTTTGTATACATGAAATTGTGAATAAGGAAATTGAATAACCTTTAAAGATCTGTCTGCTGGACGGTGCTTTGAGAACCGTTCTGCGCAGCGTGCGGAGTTCGAACTTCCTGCACAGCGTGGCACGCTTCCCCGACGCTCAGCGGACCCAGACTCGGAGGGTAGCATCCATGAAGGCCCGGGAAGATGTTCTGTCTGACCATCACCCATGTCTCTATACTGTATTGCGCAATTGTATGTGCACTGGGGCAGACTGCGGACTGGAAAGACGCTCGGAACATTAGGTAGGTCTGGCAGGTACATACAATCCTATACAATCATTGATTGAATCATGCGCCATATTTGCCTGTGATCACTTTACGCAGGCTACAATCGATGACTCGGTTCTCGATAGGTAGATCTATCAGACTCACGACGATCGAGGCCCTCTGTCTCCGCGTAATAAGTCCTCGCCGCTCGGTGTATTTCATACACCTGGATGCTGCCCCCCGACTCACGCTAGTATTATTGGTGCTGTTGGCTGGAAATTTTATGCAGCCCCCGCTCTGGCTGACAAACATGATTGGAAAACAAATAGTGCTGGACCCTGGTGAACTTAAGTACACGACAAGGGTCTAGTGGGCAAGTAGACTAAGGTGTCGCAGCATGCGTGGTCCAGCGTGGTCTCACTACTAGTACTCACTACCACCGTCGGTCTGGGCGAAGGCAAGTGTGTTGGTTGGATCAGTGAATGTCGACAGCGATCTGATTACCAGTGGCCATTTGACGAAGCATTGAGACTTCAGCCTATGCAGTCGCGGCCATGTAGTACATTCAGAAGACATGAATTATTGAACGCACCTCCTGTCCCAACTCACTCACTGCATATCCATCGACACCATCGTCGGTTGACGCGTGCGTGCGCTAAATGAATCCCGCGCCTCAATTGCTACTACACTTGATAATAGATATGTTGATAACAACGTCACCTCGTGAGGATGTCTGCTCGTATGGGTGACACTGATACATTTCCCCGTCGGCGAACATACTTAGTTGTCATATCACTCAATGGTCTCACAAGGTCTCAATATTTGGGGATCCGCACACGACACCAACGCGACCGCAACGTGGTCAGACACGGCCCCACCACATGATCAAATGAAGTGGCACGGTAACTTTGAGATTTTATAGACGCGCTCTCTGTAGTCGGTGACTCAATTTGACAGCTCCCCCACGATCGGCGATCACTCTCGAGATCGAATAGTATTCCCATGGAGAATCGAAAGCTTGCAATTGACGGGAGAAGTTGGTCACTTCTTGCTGTGCCACTCGTGAAGTTGCCGACTGGACCAAAAGTGTGGCGAGAGAGTGCAAGAGGCAGTCATCAAATGGACCAACGGAAAAACGACTCATTCTATTTATGGCGTTGCAGTAATCGTAACTAAAAGGAAAAATGGGGGATATACAAGATGCGTCCGTGATGAAGTCATGAAAGAGGAATACAACTGGGCACTTTTTCTAGTTGTACGACTTGGCATAACTAGGGTGATAGCTCTGGTCGTAGTTGCTGTTCAGTGCCTGGTCACTGCGAGAATCGTCTGCTACGGCACCCATGGCATGCGCATTGTACTCTTGCGTTATGGGTATGGTCATGCCAATGACGAGGTAGGTGATGACGGTGAGGATCTCGCACACAGGCGACATGATGAGGTAGACCCCCCACGATCCAGTAGTGCTGCTGAACTTCGCCAGGCCGCCAGTGGGCGCTGGCTCACCGGGAATAGCGACGGGAGAGTAGTCGGAAAGAATGGAGTAGAGGGTGCGGACAAAGAGGAGAGGCAGGACGGCGGAGACACCGACGAGCAGCTGGAAAGAGAAAACGTTCAGTCTAAGAGCGAATAAGATATGATACGCGGTACTCACAGTACGTCTGTGTGGCATGATGACACTCTTGTTACTCCAGAAGAAGCCGTGGGCCAATGTGACGAGGATGAACAAGACGACGTAGAGAATACCTCCGATATGGCGGTAGTTCTCTGCGCTTTTGACATCGCTGTCGGTTTTAGCCTCGCCGAGGTTGATGGCACCGACAATCGTGAGGATCATGGCTATCGTCGCGAGTAGGCCTAGCAAACGGAGACTGGTGGTGACGCGTTTGTTGTTGACAAATGCAGCAGCACCACTGTGGGATCACGATGAGTAAATGATTAAAGAATGGGAAGCGCGTTGCAACGTACATAGTATTCAGGAAACCAATGGTACACATTATGAGTGGTGACAGACCGACGTTATCGAGGATAGAAAACGTCTCGATAAGTCCGGTACTCGGATCTGAAGAGAGCTCGGCGGCGATGTGCGCTGCGGAGCCTACGATACGCACTGTGGATGAAGCCGTTAGTGTGGCGATCTTAGAAGCTGAAAGAAACAAACGCACCTAAGGAGAGAATGAGCAGGAAGATCCATCCAGCTTGGCGTTTGAATCCATGACGCTTGACAAGGATTGCGGATAGGACGAGGATTGGGATGTAGATCACCAATTGAGCAGCAGAAATACCACCGCGTGCGTCGAGACCCATGTCCGTTAAAAGGGTGTAAAGGAATAATAAAAAAGGATGGAAAGAGGCAGACGATTGAAAGAGAAGAAAGTTGGTGAGTTTTCCATGTTCTGAGTACTGGACCTATTATACGGGGATACCACAGCGTAGACGCGCCGCCGGGTAAACTGGGTGTCATCAATTTCATGATGACTTTCGTCGACCGGGACCGTAGGGCAATCGAGTCCTCCGCCGCCGAACACGGACCAACGACGCTTGCGGCCAGGCGCAAGCGTGACGTGACTCCGACTCGGAAGATGCAGGACTTTTCGCTGTCACGATCAAGATCGTTACGTCCGTGACAGTGGCAAGTGTCGGAACCGAGCGCCATCGTAGTTATCTCAGAACTGAACTACAGGAATGCGGCTACCGCGTCGAGTACCATGGGCCTCTCTTTCCGAGCTTGACCAAGTCTGCTCATGGATCTACTCGGATGAAAACGACCTGGACTCAAAGGTCTTTGCCGTCAATAGAGTCAGTTGCATTGTTCTGTTCTTACACAGACGCAACTGACATCATTCTTACTACCGTTAGCTTTCCGCATGGAAGGCAATCACACCACTGCCCCATGCCCTGGAGGCGGCCTTGTCTATTCTGACGGCCATGCTTCAGGATGCCTCGTCTCAGAACAATACCACGTTTTTGTCTCTACGTCAGAGCTATGCGACCGCAATCATCCGCCTTGTGAACGGCCTTGTTGACTCTCTCCAGGTCGGTGCGTATGCCAGGTCAATCGCGAGCATTGCTACCCAGCTAGGCCTACCAGCGTGGTTTGTCGAATTACGACATTCTGCCACTCACGAGGATCTTCCCAGTCTCGAGGTGCTCAGGACCGCAGCTCACGATGTGCGTAAAATTTTACGCCTGACGAGCCATCCTCTTTGTGCGTTCTGATCGCGACATGGTCCAGGCAATGCGCTGGTTGTTGAACAACTACTTTCTACCGACCCTCAACCCCTCGTCCCAGCGACCACTTGAAACTCCCTCGTTACGCCCCCTTGCTCCACTGTTACAGAAGTACAAGACCCTTCTCAAGGCGGTGACACGAGACGCGTCTCTTCGGAACCAGCTAAAGGACGACGTCGCCAAAACTCTGCGGGATATCGAGCGGTGGATGGCGGAAGCCAAGGTAGCCGCTCATACGTCTCTTCCAGCGTTTGACTGGGATGTTGGAAATGGTGAGCAAGATGGAGAACAGGAAGACATCCACGAGAAATGGGTGCTCGATTTGTTCTGTGATCAGCTGCTGGGGAAGGGGGTCCTGGTGCCTCTGTCAAAAAAGTACGTGTGGTTCTTTCATCTCCGGAGCACGGTGATTGTATGTAGGCTGATGCGTGAACATGAAGAAAGCGGCTACCGCTCAACAACGATGTTTTTGAACCGCCAGAACGGGTTTTGCATACATGGAAACACCTTGTGGCGCACGTATGTTCGTTGCACAGGGGTCTACTTTCGTCGCTAGTCTCCAAGATCATCACACATCTCACTTCCGGATCCTCGGTCGACAGTGCCGGAGCAGACACGATTTCTCTATTGCAACATGAACGTGACGCTACCCTTGATATCTGTCTCGCCACTTGGGCGAACTGGCTGGTGAATACCTACTCTAGTGCGGACAAGGCGGACGACGACGAGGGGGATCAGCGTGTGCTAAACAGGGAAGATGTCGTCCTATTCCTGTTGAGTTGCTTGCGTCCTGACAAGATTAATGAGGGAAGCAACGAAAAGATGTTCGTGTTTCCTCTCAATCCACTCTCAACTCCCTCATACCTGATGTATTTTTGGACCCATTCAGCGCCCGCAAGCTACTGAAAGTCTTGTGTCACAGTTATCCGCATTTGGATCGCCTTACCGCAACTGTCCCGGTACTCGTCACCGCAGGGTCGTCGGTGAGCACACACGCCGGCATTTCACCAGTACAACGGCGCTAACTTGGCACCCACGCAGGATTGGCGAGATGATGAGGATCTGGAGGCAATGTCTCGACGTTTAGACGCTTTAGCACAGCATTCTTCCCCCGGGCGGCCGTTGCAAATCGACTCCCAGTGCGATATGCAAGGAGATTTGTCGAGCGATGTGGACGCCATAAACTTACTGACGGGCTGGAAGGCGCTAGACCGGAAGAGCGGTTGGAGGCCGGCGCCAATTGGCATTTTCGTCCATCCCACCACGTTGAGCTATTAGTATCAGCACTTTAGCAACGAGATTGAATAGGATTTCAATGATACCACTCAGAGGTCGTCATAGGACTGGTCCGCAAATAGCAAGGACAACATACCCCGTCTACTAGGTGTACAATTACTACTACTGGCCTAGAGAATGGTCGAGACATATATGCCTCGAAGAAGTGATTGTATAGTTCAATAGATGTGCAGATATGGATAAACTTTCCAAGGCACCCTAGTCATACGACATGTAATTGATGTCCAATAAGTATTGAGGAAAATCGAAAGAAACGAATGTGATGCGAGATAGGTCGTCGACAGGTCGTAAGAAGGACGGTGAAGGATAAAAGAGAGCACTGGAGATATAGCCTCTCTCTAGCTGACTGCTCGGCGCACAGGTGGAGGTTTTTCTGGCGGAGGAGGTGGCAGTTGTCTTGAGGTCGTCACGCCAGATAACGGACTCAAAGCTGTGCCTCGGCCGTCATAAGGATAGTGAGGGGGCAACTCTACGACCTCCGCTCCGTCATCCGTGTATACAGATATGGGAGCGCCGCCTCCGTCATGATGGACGACGTACACGTGTGACGATGATCGTTCCACAGGGCGACGTGGTGGCTCAAGTGAGGTGGATGACTGCAATGGTGCTGTGACCGAAAGTGAAGGATCGCGTCGAGAGCCGGAACTAGTAGTAGGATGCCTCTCCGAATTGGTATTGGGGAACTGTGAGAAATTATCCCCCGACGATGAAGAGGCACCCAGTGCAGCGGAAGTAAATGCACTGGGAGGGGACGTGTTTATCTCGCCAAATTCGCGTTCGTTGGGCACGTCGGGCATGACAAAAGGCTCAATAACATATCCATGATCACGCATGAGACTGAAACAGGGCCAGTTCAGATAAATCTATACTCGTCTATAGCAGAAAAATACACTCACCCATCTCTAGAGCTTTCCGAAGGCAAGTCATGATAGTGTCCCCTTGTAGGCGTGGACGTCAGCAACATGCCAGCTGATTCCCTTGCTTTTGTTGGACGACTTATCAGTCGATGGCGCTTAGGCCAGTAAGTGTATGCAAGGACGGAAAGGATTCCAATGAGGATCCCCGCTCCGAGACCGCCTAGGCCGGCCCCAATCGCCACTACAGGCGCAATCGTCTTCTTCGTGGATCTATGGGGAGGCTAAGCGATGCACAAGCATGTTGAACTTACGAGTCACTCACACTGCAGCGTCCGATGATAGACAGCCTAGTGTGCCACCACCACCGCTATGCAACGGGCCGCTGGCCCACGACATCCCTGAAGAATCGACCAGCGAAACGAAGAAAGGCATCCCCCATGACTACTTGAATCAGTCCAGGGTCGGAAAACGTTGACAAACGTACTAACCAATGATACTGTCCAATTGATCGGATTCATGGTTTGCGAAGTGATATTGTACGGTGGATGCAGGGCAGGCGCCACCGTCAATGTATATGGTGGCGTTCCGTTCGTTGGTGCGACGGAGAGGTCAGTACACTAGACTGCGCGATCAGCATGCGGATGCATAGATGTCACACGACCACTCACTTGGTCGATCCATCCGAATTGCGAGAAGGGACCGCTATCAACGAGTGCAGTCACACCCAGCTGCTGCTCAGGTCTTGGATATGTAAGATTGGTGCATATGGGTGGGTTATCCAACGTGGTATTCGGTGCTTGGTATACGGTATAGACAGCCTGACAGCCTCCACTCGTCCCTAGGCTATCAAACTAGTCAAGTGAGCATTCGGTTCTCCCATATCGCTTCAATGCGCATACCATGCATATCTGATATTGAGTCCCGGGTATAAAGGGCACAGTCCAATCCTGCATGATGTTAGCCAAGTCCGACATTTATGCCTGATTGACTCGGAAGACTCACAAATTCCAACGCACTTCCTGCTTCGATCACGAATGGCACGATGAATGTTCTGTAACACTTGCGTTAGTTGGAAGACATGCCAGACTCACAGGATGGTGTCGCTTACGATGTGTAGATCTGCAGGTAGTATGGGGCCGTCGGGTTAGGGCTAGAGCAATGCATTCAGCGCGTGATTCTTATTTTCAGAAGCACATATACGCACCCAACCTCAGTACCTCTATCCCACTTGATATGAATCTGGTCGCATTGCGCTGTATAGCGGAAGAGAACGTAAATCCTTCATAAGGACATCTGAACCGGTGAATGTGGCGTCATACCTGTCGTCGGAACGGGGGGTGTCTGACCAGCTGGTGTCCAGTCGAACAGAAAGCCCTGCAGAAACACGCCCTTCAGCATTCCTCCTTGCACGGAGAACCGGCTCAACACACCTGGGGTAAGAAAGGCGTGATCTTGGCGAGAGCGGAAGGAGTCCATGATGTGGTCGTCCAGAGGAGGGCGGTTATAGCAAATGGAGATAGCGCAAGGTGTTTCCCATGGTGTTGAGGTGGAACAGAGCGTATTCCTGGCATTCCACGGCCGCTCGCGAACCAGTATGGTCTCTCCAGGCAGCAGGGATGCAGAGTAACGTCAACGTGCCACCGCCAATAATGATCAGGGAATTAGATTGTGAGATGTGACACCGGCAAGCAGAGTGTTCGACCAGCAGTCCTATCAAGGGATGCCAACCAGACAAGTTCGAATGCGACCACGACGAGGAGAGAGGGGATACAGTATCAGAGAGTAGGTGTCCGTAGATGTCGAGAAAAGACAGTTGGTCGACAGGATGTGAGAGAAGCCTAGAGCAAACCTGGCGCTCAGCACGTCGTGGCGTCAGACTCGCGCTGAATACAGTCACCAAAAACACCATATCCTTTGTTCGAACAGATTCTCACTCGCGTGAAAACATAGATGAGGTGGGATGGGATATGCATGTGCTACAGCCCTGGGTACAGGTACATGATATTGTACAGTTTACACGATCGAATGGGTATCAGTTTGGTCTAGCGTAACTTGGATTGTCAGACTGCTGACTGGCCTGCCAGTTTAGATGAGCTGGTGTGCTCTGAAGGTCACCTCGTTTGCCTTTGAACTTGTGCTTCATTGACTGACCTCTGCATCGAGCTGCCCCACCACGAGCTGAACCAGACCCCGACTGCTCAGAAGCAGGTCTCTCTGCCCTGGGCTCCGGAGGAGGACCTGGATCGTAGAGAGGATTGAAAGGATTCCACATAGCCCTCATCGACATCGGGAGTGTCATGGCAGAGGGTTGGTATGGCATCCCACGCACAAGATCAAAAGAGTAGAACGACGGAAGGGGCTCTGTTGGCAGCGATGAGATCATTGGACTCAACGCCATGAATAGTGCCCATCCAGAGTGACAGTCATTCGCAGCATCTGGAATACGACTGTCAGTCCAACTGACTCGTACGGACAGAAGACATGGACTCACATTCTTGCTGAACAGCAGATAAGACTGCCTCCCAATTGCTCCTCGTTGTCTTTCCCTTCGATAATGATCTTCCTAAGTACGTCTCGGAAAGCCTGGCCAGTCCGATAGGATTCGAGTACTTTCCTTTCCACGAAGGGTTGTCCACAGTGCGTGCGAGTAAGCCAAGGTCAACACAGTTGGCAACATTGACGGTGTAGTCATTCCACAATTTCTTGCAATCATCTACGTGTGATATCGGTGACTGCCATCCGAGGGGTTGGAAAATTGACTCACTCTGGATAGATACGCCCGCTTTCACGATGGACGGATCTCCAAGTATGTCACGGAGAGCTTGGGGGAAAGCTTGAATGCACGAGATAAGTGTTGGCTGCTTCAGGTATAAAGTAATTTTGGAAGACGCACCAGACATTGCAGTGACTTGGAAGAGCAGGATCCTATCTGCGCTAGCCAACTGAACCAGTGCTACGGGGTTCTCTTTCTCTCCCTTCACATAATTGGGCTTCCATTCGAGATCAAAACCAAGGGGGCCAGTAAGGGGCTGCATGAGCTCGATTTCTGCCTCTTGAACATCTCGTATGTAGGCAAGCCGGGCGGTGGGGGACTGCGTTCTCCAGGAATACAGCGGGTATTGCGGTGCGACATTTCTATTCGACATTATCGCGCTAACTCGATTCTTGAGGCGTCGAAAATACAAAAGAAAGTGGGAACTACAGTGAGTCAGACGGATCGAGCTGCGGGTTGTGAAGAGTCTGCGGGGAATATGTGACGGGAATATGTGACGCGAGGACACCGCGGCAGGACCAGTGAGCAGGTGTGGGATATACGACTTTAACGCTCTCATGCAACTTCGATGAGACCGTCAAAGTCGTGACTAAGAAACCCGCAGCAGTGGAGGAACAAAGAGAGTCGGTAGAGACGATGAGCGTTCCGAAGAGAGTGACTCAGTGAGAAACTGTGGCGAGTCCATCACCGGGCCGGAGAAAGGCGGGATCACGTGTTCATGTCGCGTAGGCCGAGCGCGTCGCGCTCCTCCGTCACGGTTCATCTTGCATTCATCTTGACAGCAACACATTCAGCAAACGAGTAACTAGTAGCTCAAACGTACAATAACGCAGCGCAAACGGGTTTCCAGCAATAGCTGCAATACTCGTGTCGAACAGTGAACTTACGAACGCGTCTGGACGTGACTTATGGCCAAAGCAGGAGGACGTTACTATGCAGTGAAAGCAGGTCGAGAGGGACCTAAAGTCTACAGTACCTGGGACGAGGTATTTACTCACATCATTTATGGGATTTACTGGCTAACGCGACAGTCTCCATAGGCACTACGCAATGTAAGTGAACTTCTCTCCTTACAGAAAATGCTTATGCCCGTTTCGATATTGACTCTCATAATGCCACCTGTCAGACGGACCGTTTCCCTGGAGCAGTTCAAAAGTCATTCAAGACCCTAAGCGAAGCCGAAGATTGGATTGGTGTGCCGCCCAGTCTCTTGCACTCCTGTAAGGTTTACTCCTGCTCGTACCGACATGCATTTTGACGAGCAAGATGCTGAAGATGCTGATGCCATACCCGTCAAGAAATCTCTATCACAGCAGGAGCAGCCCGTGGCAGGACCTTCGCGACTCAACTTTTCTCGTTCAAGCGTCTCACCGGTCAAAAGAGAGTCTGATATGTCTCGTACGGCCTCTTCGTCGTCACGGCATGCGTTAAATGACGACAGAGGCTTCTATGGAGAGACTTCTCCGTCAAAACGATACCGGAGTGACTTAGGGGTCCCACAGCCTGTCCAGAACGAGGCTACATCCAGAGCAGGCACATCTCTTCGACCTCTGTTTCCAGGAAGTGGTGCTGCTGTCGGAGGGGCTCCACCTATTCAGAACGGTCCGCTTCCTAGAGCAGGCCCTGAGCTTCGACCTCTGTTCTCAGAAGATAATGCTCCTGATCCCGCGGTGAAAGCTCCTCCACTCATTCTGCTTTCGGATGAGCAGCGGGCCGTCTTGGATATGGTGAAAAGGGGAAAGAATGTCTTCTTTACAGGTTCTGCTGGTACGGGAAAGTCCGTGCTGCTCCGCGAAATCATCAAGCATTGTCGATCAGGTCGATGGGGTCGCCTGGCTATCACGGCATCCACTGGGATCGCGTCAGTGAACATCGGTGGTTCAACGATACACTCGTGGGCAGGTATCGGATTGGGCAAGGAGACTGCTCAGAAGCTCGTCGGAAAGTTGATCGGGCAAGAGGCGCACTGGAAAAAGAAGGCCGCGAGGATGCCACAAGATGACGATATTGACGACGATGAAGCTGTACTTGATGTCGAATTCCAGCCTCACGAGAAGAAGAACCGCACAGTAGAACGGTGGAAGGAAGTTCGGACGTTGATTATTGATGAGAGTACGTGTTGACAACTTGTCTCGGAATCCGACCGCGCCGATACTAAACACGCATGACTTAACAGTCTCTATGATTGATGGCTTGCTTTTCGACAAGCTTGTAAGTCATCCAAGTCGGAGGAGTTACGATCATCTGCTCAAGTACATGACAGGAGTTTATTGCCCGAGCACTGCGTAGAAACAGTGCGCCATTCGGTGGTATACAGGTAAGTCCGAATTCGTACTCGACTTGGATGTGTGCGAAATTCAACGTTCCTCAGCTCGTTCTGTCCGGGGATTTTTGTCAACTTCCGCCCGTGCCCGATCGCGCAAATGGCACACAACAACCTCCGACCTTCGCCTTCGATGCCAAGTCATGGAGCCAATGTGTTGGAAAACCTGTCGTCTTGACAAAGGTCTTCAGGCAGAAAGATCAAGGTGATTACGACGTAGCCATGCTCATGACCAACACGTATTGACCATTTGCATAGCATTCGTGGATATGTTGAACGGTATGCGATTTGGACATTTGGACCAAGCCACAATAAACAAGTTCCGGTCACTCTCTCGAGCTGTCACATACACCGACGGGATAGAACCTACTGACCTGTGAGTACAGACTTTTACACCTCCATAGATATGCAAAACTAATCGTAGTTGTAGATTCCCCACTCGCAGAGAGGTGGATGCTGCCAACAGTTCGCGTCTGAACAAGATCCGAGAGAGTGCACGTCAATACAATGCAACTGATGCTCCTGGGTACGACGCCGAAGGCAGGCCAATCCCTTTCCCGCAGATGGAAAGACTCCTTGAGAGACTTGTTGCCCCGAAATCAATCACGCTCAAGGTTGGGGCGCAAGTCATGCTCATCAAGGTACGGTCGAATGGTATCAGTTTACTGCATACATCTAAGGCTAACATTTGCAACGATAGAACATGGAACAAGGTTCCCTTGTGAACGGCTCACTTGGACGTGTGATCGCTTTCAAGACAACGCGAGAAGCTACTACATCCGGCGTCCGAATCGCTGCGATGGAACAGAACCGTGATGGTACACCCCGAGTGCCAGAAAGTCTCATGCGAGCGAACTCATTGTGGCCCGTCGTGAAATTCCAGAACGACGTTCAGATGCTTTGTGTGCCGGTTCAGTTTGAAGTCAACGATGCGGATGGCAAGGTCGAGGCTGCACGTGGACAAGTATGTCCATCTCATGGCGCCGCGTCGAGTGATACTGAGAATTGAACGACAGGTTCCTCTGATCTTGGCATGGGCATTAAGTATCCACAAGTCACAAGGCCAGACATTGGAGCGGGTCCGCGTTAATCTGGGACGTATATTTGAGAAGGGTCAGGCGTACGTCGCACTCTCTCGGGCAACCTCTATGGAGAAGCTCCAAGTGCTCAACTTTGATCCTGCAAAGTGTGTACTGAATGGTTTCGAGATACGATGCCTCGGATGATTGCTGATGAATTTTGGCAGAGTTATGGCTCACCCGCGTGTCATGGCTTGGATGGAGGAGCAAACTGGTGCACGATATAACGACGAAATTGACGAGACGTTGGAATTTTGGGCGGATCTATAGAGTGGGAAAACCCATCACACATTCTTGGCTGTTCGAACTCAACATATATCTATTCCGTTTCATTTTTGCTTTGCGACTTGTATCTTTCTGCGTTCTATCACTGCAGAACTCTGTATGTGTACAGTGACCGTTGTACGACTCGGATGTACATGCATTACTCAGTAATCCATTAGGTTGCCGATGATGACGAACGAACAAAGATGGTATCCTGCGCACAAAAGTCGCGCCGTACAACACTGCGTACCGAACCAACTAGAACTCAGACAAAACATCGAGAATCCAAAAAAGGAACAAGGCAGGTAGGTACGCACGAACAATACGAAGATAACAGGGAACATAGGTAACGTAGGAAACAAAGGAAGGAAACCATCGTCTTGACAAAAGTGAAACAAAAAAAATCCGTATTGCTACAAGTATGAGTTGTTGAGTCAGATGTACATTACCGAATTGTTCAAAAACCCTACAAACTAGAAAGTCTAATCAATACTGCCCAGAGAACCCCTCCGTGCGTCCACGTAGTCTACCGTCCCGGCGTCAGAGGTTGCAGTTGGTGAGGGAGGGATAGGGAGAGACGAGGATGAGGTATTCGGTGGCGTTGAAGGGAACAGAGAGGAGGCGGGTATAGTAGTCTCAGTAGATGCAAATGACGTAGATGACGCTGACGATGGGGTTGTGGCCAGCGAAGTAGCCTGGTGTCTGGGCGGAGATGCTGTGAACCCGTTGCTCGTTGGGCGTGCCGATCGAGACAATTGAGGTGGCGGTCCTTCAGGAGTAGTATTGGACGGTGGCTGCGAAGGGGAAGCTTTCGACTCTTGGAACGTTGATGTCACAGGGGTGGCAGAGTTTTCAGACCACGGAGACATCAAGGGTGACGATGGACGAAGTGCAAGGGCTCGCTTGAGGGGAGAAGGTGGAGCAGCACCAGGCGGCAGTGGAAGGGTAGCAGACTGAGGCACGGCCGCATAGTCAGCGTATGGAATGTGTTCTTCAAAATACTGTGCAGCCCTCGACGGCGGTGGGAGCGATTGCCTGGCAGGAGACGCAGACATAGGCCCGGATCGCAATGAAGGATGTATACTGTTAGCGGGGTACGAAGGCAGTTGTGGAGTAAAATCATCCGAAGGGTTTTTGCGATGTCGTCCCTCAGACTGCGTAGTACGGATGACATAAGGATCCTGAGACCGAGGAGAAGGGGGAGTCGGAGGAGCCATCCTCGCCACTCTGGTATGTGCAGACCCATATGATACAGCAGGTGCTTCACCAAGGGGTGCAGGCGGTAACGGCGGTGACTGATTAGTCTGGAAAAGGGTAGTAGCGTGAATGATAAGATCCTCCATGAGGGTATCCTAAGAGCGTGGTTAATACACATCGAGATGGAATGCACCGAGTAGCACACCTTCCACGGCTGAACACTCAGCAGGTCATTACCCTTGGGCATGTCGTCTTCGCCAAAGATGACGGTACCAAAGCTGATGGCCAGATTGCGAGCATCCATCTTGTTCTTCTCTTGCCTTGCAGCGACCCGTGAGAGATGTTCGACAATCACCTTCAAAGTCGCTTGATGTATTGGAGGAAGTCTGCGGATCTTTGAGCGCAAAAGCTGGAAACCGTTGGACACATGCTCCTCTGAGAAAATGGATTAGTACGGTGACATGGTATACTGGTACTGGATTACCTATGGCATCTGTGTGTTGCACCCGTTCTTGCAGCGGGAATTTGAAGACGGGCTCTGGTAGTTCTCGGAGATACAACTACACGTTACCGGTAATGAGGTCAGACGTCTGGAGTTGCGATCACATCATTTGCACACCTTCAGCAGAGATGAGATCGCGTAGACATCGTCGTGCGGCGCGTGGAACGAGAATTCGGCTTCATTGCGCTCGATGTTGTGTTGAAGCTACCAAACATAGACATGAGCTCGCTTCAGACAGACTACTATTTGCTCACTCACATCAAGAACTGTTGAATGACGTCCTGAGACTCTGTATATGCCTTCCGTATTCATCCCCCGGTCCTCGATCTCCTTGATACATATTCTGACTATCTTTGGTATATCACCATCCGTCAACCCTCTTGAAGTCGCGTAGTCTGCCAGACTGACGCCAAAGATCAAGTCTCGACACTCTCCAACGACGTGATGGAAATAATAAACGCGTTTGGGGGTAGCGGCTGCGAGTAGGTGGGGGATACGGGCAGATGTCGACAGTGCGTCGCGTTCAGGTGAAATCATCTCGACAGTCCGATGAGCGTGTCCGCATAGTTGGGAGAGAGTCACGGCAGTCGCGCTAAGATGGGTTTAGGTAGAGGTCTCTTTGAGAGGATACGATACGCACCTGAGGTTATCAGTGTATCGTACTAAGACATGTTTGACTGTCTCGGATGACTCTCGGATGAAGGATTCGAGGCTCTGTGGGATTTTGTGTGAGTAGGACTGTATATACTCCGCTAGTACAGGTACATACAGTGTAACCGCCCTCCAGTATCTTCACTCTGCGAAGACGCAATGTCTCCAGCCAGTGGACAGCTTTTCGATACTCCTTGTCTGTAACATATGTGAGCATCCCGACCGAGCATGTTGCCATTGGAAGCTTACCTGCTTCTTCGGCTTCGCGCTTCGCTCGTACAGATCGGAGTGCAGTGTCGGAGCGGCCACTGAGGGTATCTTTCACATTATTCTTATCCAGGAAAGTCATCAGTTGATTCATGTGTTTCTTTCCTGGACGATGTCAATTCACTGTCTCAGATTGGTTCTACAAGATAGAATACCTTGATGCGCAAGATCTTGCAGAGCGGAGGAAGAGGAAGGAGAGCGATTGCGAGTGACAGGGACACTGCCCGACGCCCGGCGTTCCAGCGGACGTAGAGGTTGCGGCGCAGTAACAATAGGCCTTGTAGGGGGTGAATTGCTAGTCCTGACATTTGAGAAGTTATTTTCCACCGTAGGGATAGGAGATAGTGGCGGCATCTGCGCAGCTGCAGTCTTCAGATCCTGTACGTGCGGTGAGTCCCTATGCATGTATTTCCAAGAACGAGGGATGGTCGCACCTCGACATCCTGAGATTTCTTGATGTAAGCACGCTTCAACTTTGGATGGACATTCTCAACGAAGTCGGTATGCGCCGTGATGGACTCTTTGAGATCTTCGCGTATACGTTTCCGAATACGCTCTTGAGTCTCCTGATATGAACATGTATGTGAGCTTTGGATTTATTCCTATGAAAAAGACGATGCGATGCCTTCAGAGTGAACAGTGGGTTCAGTACGTCCGTATTGAGTGTCGTGATGAACGCGGCACGCGTATCTGCCTCTGTTGAATTGACCTTGTAAAGCGGATGTTACAGATGCATATATGGACAGGACACACCTCTTTCAACATTATCCCTGATCTCCGCCCACGCCCCCCGCGCTGTAGTGGGCTCTATCCGTTCGTCTAGATACTGGTCGATGGTCTTGCATTTTCGGCTGAGTTTGACTAGAGAATCGACGCTGAGGACCGGAACAAAATAATGAGCAAGGTCCGACGTAAGAAAGACCAAAACATCGCACTATATTTCTTCGATTCTCTTCCTGCATAGTACTGACAGTAAGTGAAGAGTCAAGGATCCGAGATTGAACATCACGCACCGCTCCTGGAAGAAGCCGATGTATGAATCGGTAAGAAAGCGCAGGTGGGTGTCGAAGAGGGACACTGGACTGTTTGGGACCTCCGACGACGACGAGCGCGGTGGTGCGCCCTCTGTCGACATAATGGACGACGCCTAGGGCTTGGATGGGCGTGGTTGCGATACAAGTTTAAGCAGACCCGAAGACACTGCCAAGCCACAGCTGTGTCCCGGGATTTTGAACCGGGCGTCTAATGCCACGTGAGTCCTCAGGCACCGGATGAGACAAGTGTCAAGTGGAAAGTGTAGGACCGCGTGGAGTCGCCGTGGACCCTCTGATTTCTCACTGCTATCATCCCTGGCTACTTTCGATTGCATTTGCACCCACAGAGATGCGCAAGACCGGTGCACTCGTCGAGCGAGGTTGGAAGGTGTTTTAGAGAGTCGGGAGCCAAGAAGTAGAGGGAAAGAGCAGAAACAGTCGTATCAGTGGCGGTTGTTGGATATGTTTCGCAAAAGTTTGTACCTCCTCCCCGGGGAATACTGTACGGCCAAGCGCCATTTACACAGATTGGGATTCTGGAATCAATTATCCAAGTCTAGCCAGAAGACGCGTATATATCAGTATATCGCGACGTGACTGGCTGGAGAACCGGTCCCGCCAAACCCCTGCGCTGACTCCGACCGTCATCCAGGCTTGCGCAATCTCTTGTTCAACTATCATAGAGCTCTTCGCCGCCCAGCTCCCAGACTCCTCAAGCCTCATACGTCTCTACAGCCGTCGAGGCTGCACTGGACGTCGGCCGCAATGTGGTCCTATCTTCCATCCTGGACGAGCTTCGACTACACTGGAGCGCAGCAGGTGATCCTTCCAAACCAATTCGTCCCCCCCAGTCGCACATTCGAGATCTTCAAGTATGTTTTCGTCACTCTTCTACTTCCATCGGTCGGATTCTGCGCTAAACTCACTCAATAGCTCTACTACGCCTCCGGAGGACCTGATACCCTACGCATATGAAGTGTCATTCATTCCCCCAGTCGCAGTTGGGCTGTCCTTCGCGTGGATTTTGACCTTCAGTGCCATTCACGCTGTGGCTCATTTGCTTCAAAAGCGTCGCAAAACCAACCCCCTCGAGTTGGATGGAGGAGAAGGAGAGGAAGTTGGTGTTACAGAACCCAAAGGTCATATCGAGTCTTTGGGCGGCTTGACAATTTTCTTGTTCAGGTTGGCACGTCTTGTCTCGTGCATCGTTCTGTTAAGCGTATCTGCGGTCACCGCCACTCGTCATGAGTACTGGTACCGCGACATTGACGAGAAGGCGAGCTTGCTCCGTTTAGGCGTTACAGGCACCTATGTACGTTCTTGCGCGCATGAGAACAGCATCCACTCTGACATCTGAATTCACAGGCATACGCAACACTATCAGCTTTCGGCGCCGTTGCCTCAACTCCCGCTCGTGCTAGACGTGCCATTAAGCACCTTACTTTCGTATTGTCGGCCGTTTTGATCACTTTAGGCTATCGGGACTTCTGGCCTTTGGCAACGTTCACATGGAGTCCACTCGACGCTGACGGGACCCCGTTGATTTGGGTCGAAATCAGTTTCTTGTTCTTTACCGCATTCATTATTCCCCTCCTGGCTCCTAATGAGTATATTCCTCTCGATCCCAAAGTAAGCTGTACGCCTTCGGAACTGACATTGACGCTCTTAACATTTTTCTCTACTAGGATCCTGCGCCGGAGCCTAACCCTGAGCAAACAGCATCAGCACTTTCCTTAATGATATACAGTTTCTTGGATCCTGTCATCTTCTTGGCTTACCGGATACCTCACTTGTCCCTTGACCAGCTCCCACCTTTGTCTGATTATGACCGCACGAAGGCTTTGGTTGCAAGGAGTTTCAAGGTACGACTGCACGCTTTCTTTTCGACAGACCAGCAACAAACGGTCCTATAGCACTTAGACCCCTTCCTCATCGGCAAGCCGAGACATCTGTTCTTCGGACTGATGGCGACTTTCCGTACGTGTCAATCACTTCGATTACTCACATAGCCTTAACATGACATCTATAGAATGGGACTACGTCGTTCTCGCGCTAATGTTGTGCATTCGTGTACGTATCATAACGGCGCAATACGTGAGGGTCCAAATTGATCTATCTTTAGGTTATTACTACGTTTGCCAGTCCTCTGGGTATCAACAGGCTCCTCGCGTGAGTCTCACGAGAAGATCTCTTTGGAACCACTCGCTGATGTTCATTCACAGCTACATGGAAGAAGGTGGCGAGGACGCGTTTGTGCGACCGTGGTTCTGGATTTTGTGGCTCCTGTTGGGTCCTGTGATCGGTTCCATCGCTGTTCAGTGGTACATCTTCGTAGCGGTGCGCAAGTCAATCTCCGTTCACGATCTATCCTCATATCTGACTAACTTACTCAGACTGGTATGATGGTCCGCGTCCAAGCTATCCTTACACAGCTTATCTTCGACCACGCTCTTCGTATTCGCGTTAAGGCAGAAACTCAAACGTCCTCAAACTCTGCACCGTCTACTGCCGCTCAGACTCCCGATACCGCGTCTATTGCCGAGGCTTCCGAAGGTAGCCCG
Source organism: Antrodiella citrinella (assembly GCA_004802725.1). NCBI lineage: Eukaryota > Fungi > Basidiomycota > Agaricomycetes > Polyporales > Steccherinaceae > Antrodiella > Antrodiella citrinella. Next base: position 23,142 of record SGPM01000189.1, on the reverse strand, counting down.
CAGGATGACAGCGGCGAGGAGACGACTGGAAGTGTCCACAGCACAACGGCCTCCAAGGGCAAGCAGAGGGAACCTTCTGCTGTTTCAATGAGCAGCACTAGCACGAAAGTTGACAAGGAGAAGGCGGACGAAAGCAAAGATTCTACGAATCTTGCTGGTAGGCTGAACAACTTGGCCACCACTGATATGGAGGCACTTGTGAACGGTCGTGATTTCTTGTTTATTGGTACGCCGTCGTCATTGTCATATTGGATCTACGAACTAACTAAACCTTCTTTTGCAGTGTTGTACATTCCAGTGCAGTTGGTCCTTTGTGTGATTTTCCTGTACAAAATCCTTGGATGGAGGTAATGTCCACCCACATGACTTTGCGACTAATATTCACTCTTCCTGCCTAGTGCTTTCGTCGGCCTTGGTGCCACCGCTGTCATGTTCCCGATCCCCGGCTACATCGCAAGTCTGATTCAAAAGACGCAAATCACCAAGATGAAGAAGGTGTGTTCCTCTCTGATATATGCAAGTTGACAAGACTGAATGATATGTCAGACCGACGCCCGTGTTCAATCAGTCACCGAGAGTGAGTCCACAGTCAATCCTTTTAGTCGACTCGATATTTTGCTGACGCATGAATTCTCTCTCAGTCATGAACGTCATCCGTATGATCAAGTTGTTTGGATGGGAGCCGAAAGTCAACGACCAGATCGCAGACAAGCGAGAGGAGGAACTGACGTATGTCCGCAGATACAAGCTTCTCGAGCTGTCGAATGGTGTCACAAAGTGAGTATATCGCTTAACACTGCTCGGCGTCGGTGCTCATACGGTAAACCGATTTACAGCTTCTTCCTGCCCTGCGTGACGATGGTTGTCACTTACTCGCTCTACGTATGTACAATCCTGCTGATATCTGCCGGTGAGATGCTTACTTATGTGACGCAGACGCTTGCTATGCATCAAACTCTCACCGGTACGCTTGTTGTCATGTTCGGTTCGTGTCGGGTGGGTACTGAATTACAGCAGCTTCCGTTGTTTTCTCTTCCATGGTCGGTGAGTACTGATGCATTCCTAATGACCTCACGCCCATATTGACGCAACGTAGTATTCGACTTGCTTAGGGACCAATTGCACACCATCTTCGGAATGCTCCCCGACATGATCCAAGGTACGACATTGTATTAGTTTCAGGAAGACATGACAGCTAACACAAATGTCCACTTCGTGTTTAGCCAAAGTATCTCTTGATCGTGTTAACGACTTCTTGAACCAGGTACGCGCGTGCCACGCCTTCCTTTTGATCGATCGTATACTAACACTCTAATCTAAACAGACCGAGCTTCTCGACGAGTTCACCGAGAAGCCTGAAGATCTTCTGTCTATCGATGCCACCGTTCCAGACCCGAGCATCATCGGTTTCCGCGAGGCATCTTTCACGTGGTCGAGCGAGAGCAGCGGTATGGTCACCCCTGGATCTAACAGACGCGACTTCACCCTCAGGATTGACGAAGAGTTGTCGTTCAAACGGGGTCAGTTCAACTTGATCGTTGGTGCGACTGGTACTGGCAAAACTTCGCTGTTGATGGCCTTGCTCGGTATGTGGTCTTGAAATAATGCTCTGCGAACAAGCTCTAACACAGGTTCGACAGGTGAAATGCATTACATTCCTTCCGGACCCAATTCGTACTACAACCTGCCTCGAAGCGGTGGCGTGGCGTACGCATCACAAGAATCCTGGGTGCAGAACGAGACTATTCGGGATAACATCCTGTTTGGGTCAGAATATGATGAAGAACGCTACAACAAGGTCATTGAACAATGTGGTCTCAAGCGCGACTTGACTCTCTTCGAGGCTGGAGACAAGACCGAGGTTGGTGAAAAAGGTCTCACTTTGAGGTATGTTATTTACTTTTCTAACTGGCTTCGCGTTACTGAATGCATGTGCTCTCAGTGGAGGACAAAAGGCTCGCATTACGTTGGCCCGCGCGGTATATTCACCAGCTAAAATCATTCTTCTCGACGACGTACTCGCCGCCCTTGACGTCCACACCTCCAAATGGATCGTGAACCAATGCTTCCTAGGCGACCTTATCCGCGGACGCACTGTCATCCTTGTCACGCACAACATTGCCATGGCTAGCCCCATCGCTGACTTCATTGTTTCTGTGGGCTCTAACGGTCGTATCCTCAGCCAAGGATCTTTGTCCAAAGTATTAGCAAAGGATAAGGCGCTTTCTAAGGAACTTAAGGCCGAGACCAAACAGATCGAAAAGGCGGAGAACGTAGTCGACGGTGTGGAGCCTGAGCCTACGGAACCAAGCAAGGCTGATGGCAAGCTCATCGTGGCTGAAGAGATATCGGAAGGACATGTTGGATGGCCAGCGTGTACGTGTTTTCATCTGCTTTACATTCCACTGTAGACTTAAAGTTGTGATGCAGTGAAGATGTGGTTCAGCAATATGGGAGGCGATAAAGCCATTACCTTCTGGACGCTTTTCATCGGAGCGATGATCCTCACTCCCATCGTCGAAGTTTACCTCACATGGTACCTCGGATACTGGGCTCACCAATACGAACTGCACGATGATCCTGCCGAGGTTTCAGCGCCATAGTGAGTGTCATGTCCTTTCAAAATGCTGAACATCTGCTGAAGTCGAAATTCTAGCTATTTGACCGTGTATTCGACCGCACTGACGCTTTCCGTTGTGTTCTACCTCATTGGTTATGTCGTGTATGTGTTCGGATGCTTGAGAGCGTCTCGTGCTATTCACAAGCAATTGGTTGGTACCGTATTGGGCACGACTTTGAGGTATGTTTCAGATCTTTGTCTGAGCTTCGTTGGACATATATTCAATAAATACCATCTAGATGGCTCGACACTACACCCATCTCCCGTGTCATTACCAGATGTACTCAGGATATTCAAGCTGGTATAGTTGCACTTACTTTCCATTACACGAAGGCCGTACTTACCCTTTTTGTAGTTGATGGACCGATTGGCCAATACTTCGCCTTCGTTGCTGAGATATCTTCCTTCATCATCATCAAGCTTCTGGCCGTCGTCCTCGTTTCTCCCGTGTTCATTGTTCCTGGTCTTCTCGTGGCCCTCATTGGAGGCTGGTGCGGTCAGATCTACATCAAGGGACAGCTCTCCATCAAGCGTGAGATGAGTAACGCTCGTGCGCCAGTTCTCAGTCATTTCGGTGCTGCTATGACCGGTCTCAGTATGTGATGTCTGCGTTTCTCGCGTTGTTGACACTGACCTGACGTCCTCATTTGCGTAGTTTCCATCCGTGCCTACGGTGCACAAACAGCATTCAAACAGCGCTCTTACGACCGCATTGACCGTTTCACGGTCGCTGCGCGTACTTTCTACAACTTGAACCGATGGGTCTGTATTCGTATCGAGTTCCTCGGAGGCGCATTCGCTGCTGGTATTGCTGCTTACTTGGTCTACGGCACTGGCGTCAGCGCATCCAACACTGGATTCGCGATGAACATGGCCGTCGGATTCAGCAACTTGATTCTGTGGTGGATCCGACTGCTCAATCAGTTCGAAGTCAGCGGTAAGTCTCGTTTCGTACTTTCCGTTCATGGAGGAGTCGACTGATTGACGGTGTGTAGGCAACAGTTTGGAACGTATCCAACAGTATCTTGAGATCGAGCAGGAGCCGAAGTCCACCCCGGAGGGTATCCCCCCGGCTTATTGGCCTGCCAGTGGCAGCTTGAGCGTCGAGAAGCTTGGCGCAAGGTACTCGGCTGACGGTCCCAAGGTCCTGAAGGATGTCAGCTTCAACATCTCCTCTGGAGAGCGTGTGGGCATTGGTACGTGTGGACGTCAACTTAGCATTCAAGCTCTTTACTGATGTCTGTTTGCAGTCGGCCGTACTGGAAGTGGAAAGAGTTCGCTCACACTGTCACTACTCCGCTGCATTTTCACGGAAGGCAGCGTCGTATACGACGGTCTCGAGACAAGCAAAATCAACCTTGACGCGCTGCGCTCAAGCATCACGATCATTCCCCAAGTTGTGAGTATTTCTATCTAACGCTACGCAAGTCCTCTTATTCACTATTTGACCTCGTAGCCTGAATTATTGAGCGGGTCTCTCCGTCAAAACCTAGATCCTTTCGATCAATACGACGATGCCGTTCTTAACGACGCTCTCCGCGCTGCAGGTCTCTTCTCCTTGCAGAAAGACGAAGACGATAGCCGTATCACGCTGGACAGCCCGATCTCCAGCGGAGGTGGAAACCTGTCCGTTGGTCAGCGCCAGATTTTGGCTCTTGCTCGTGCGATCGTAAGGAGGAGTAAGCTGTTGATTCTGGATGAGGCGACGTCAGCCATCGGTGAGTGGGAATTTGTATGTCTTTGAGAATCAATTGCTGATAGGGTATGGATAGATTACGAGACGGATACTATTATCCAGACATCGTTGAGGCAGGAGTTGGACAAGGATGTCACGTTGCTCACCGTTGCTCATCGTCTACAGACTATTATGGATGCTGACAAGATCGTAAGTCACTGTAGTCTGTGTTGACTGCAACACTTTCTGACTTCATTCCTGCAACAGATGGTGCTCGACGCTGGCGAGATCGTAGAGTTTGGCAAGCCCGCTGAGTTATTGCAAAACGAGCAGGGTATCTTGCGTTCGCTGGTAGACGAGAGCGGTGACAAGGAGAACTTGCACGCGATGGCCGTGAAGCACGCCGAAGATTCGAAGTGAGGCGAGATTCGACCGTTAAAGATCTAAACGTAGAATAGCTGTGCAGTATTTATCCGTCTTATTCTGTTTGTACAAGGCTTCGGGATGTTGTCGAAGGTTCGTTTGTGTAGTTCATCAATGAAGTAAAATGACATGATGCAAGAACACGTTTCTTTTGTTTGTTCGTACATGTAGTGTGGAAGTAATGCGAAACATCCTAGTAAACCAAACAAGAGTCCCGATAAATAGAGGGAGGGTTCCATCTGGTACAACCTTGAACCATACAACAGAATAGATGAAAATGACTTGACAGATGCCGTTACGACTCCACAACGAACTTGTCGTACTTATCCACCTTCTTTCTGAGTGGATGGTCTGGGCGAACACCAACTGTTCTGAGAAGTATAGCAAGTTCACCTGCGAGTCTTCTCCGTTCCTCTACATCTCCACCCTCTCCTTCCAACAGCTCTTTCACAGCTCGTGCTAGCCTGCCCTTTGGCATCGGTGGCCCTCCATTCGGACTGGGTATCTTCTTCTTCTTCCCCTTCTTGCTCTTAGGCACAGACAAGAGGGGATCAATACAGTCGATCCTGAAGCGTCGATATCCCAACGTAGAGAGCGGTATGACTCTGTCTGGGGTACTGGCGGCCTCCGCACGCGCCTCGGCTTGACCGAGCAGCTCCGGCGACCCTCCCTCCTGGTACCCCCAGCTTATCAGGACCTCCGTGCGCCTCTCCTTCAGCCTCTTCTGCACCTGTTCACGCGTGTCGCTCTCCTGTATCGACTTCGCCACGGCATCGAACACGTCTGCGAGCCTGAGCCAGCCCATGTCCTCGTCCACCGCGCGCTTCACGTAGTGCCGATTGACGTAGTTGAGCAGGCGGTGTACGGACTGGGTACCGGCGGAGAAGCGGTTGAAGCACGGGACGAGGTAGTGCACGAGCGTCGCGTCGTCGTGGGGGGCACCTAAGAAGATCTCTCGAGCCGTGTCAGCGTAATAGCGGTCCAGCTGCTCGTACAAGTCCGTCCCGCTGGTCTTGCCTTTGTCGAACCGGGTGAACGGAACGGCGGGGGTGATGGTTTTCTGCACTGGAGCGTTGTTGTTCGCCTCGGACTGGGCGGTGAAGTAGTTGTACACGGCGGTGTGGATGCCCATGTGGTATGCGACGTCTATCGGCGGAGCTTTGGAGGGTGTGTTGGTGGAGGACCGCACGATGTGGTCGAGCGCAGGTTGAAGATATCCCCACAGCGCTGGAAGCGAAGCAGCGGGGTTCGCACTTCCTGTCGCGGGGTTGGGCATGGGAGGCGCGGTGGGAGGCGCATATCGTATCGTGCTGGAGGACGAGAAGGGTCCAGCAGAGCTGGCAGTAAAACTGTTGCTACTGCCAGATGACCCTGCTACACCGATGCTGGCTGAACAGGAGGCTACCTGAGCCTCAGATGTCTCCTGCTGTTTCGTTTTCTTTTTGCTCATATCGTTAGAGTCAAGAAAGTGGAAGATATGCGAGCTGAAGAAGAGGAATGTCGCGAATAATAAGGCTCTGGACAAGGATATGAGGAAGATGAGAGAGGCTCTGGCACTGGTGGCCGCTGGAGGATCATGGGCGTCTACTATTTTCCGAGTACAAATAACAGTCACTCTTCAACGGCCCATTCATCCATTTATCATCTCCGCATCGTGATTCACGAGGAAACATGGGGACAAATCGTTTGCAGTTCAAACAGTCCGTTGTACACGATAGTTGAATTTCTACACAAGGCTTCCTTCCTCCATAAATCACAACGGCAATCCGCACACCTCACAATCACTGCCCGCATGGCTGTTCTCGAACGTACAATGAGGGCAGACCCTGATGTTGCCCTGCGGCGTATCAGCACCACCTGCAGCTGCCCGCGACGCCTCCTCCCGAGCGATCTGCTCGAAGATCTCCGGTGAGATGTCTTCGTCCATGTCGGTATGCGATCCCCCAGGAGCCGAAGAAGACGGTCTGGCGGCTGTAGAACATGTCGGACGAGTCAGTGAGCCGACTGAAAACGATCATGAGCGACGTACGAGCGGTTTCACGTGCGAAGGTCATGAGTGTGTGCCAGCTCTCCGTCCGGATCAACGAATCGAGCACCGATGGGTCATCCAAGTTGGGAGCTGAAGCGACCTGTATCAGCACCTTCATGTCGTCCTAAAGGAAGCTTTATATGAGAATTGAGAATAGATTAACTGGTTGCACACACTTACCTGTGAGATGAGTTGTGTTGTCCCCAGGAATGCAACAAGATGCCAATCGCTCAAATAGCGCAGCAGGTCAGACCGGTCAGCACCAGACTTCTCGGTGATGTCAGGTGCGCCAAGACGCGAGAGCTCTCGGAGGACGGTCTCAATGTTCTGGGTCTCCAAACCCGGTCTATTCTCGATAGCAAACTTCGTTGAACGGAACAATGGCGACGGTGCTTGCGGGAAACCATGCGAGACCTGTGAAGGAAACGAACAACATTCAATCAATACTGAGCACTGGGGAAAGCGATCGGAGTCTGCCTTACATTGACCAACAAATATTCCACCGGAAAACAAGGTTTCGCGCTCTTCTTCACCTCGAGACCGTACTCGTTCTTATATCTGAAGAATACATCCGGGACGTACCGCGCCGAGTCGACACTCCGATCTTCCTCTTTCACCCTGACGATCCCCGGGTCGAGACTCGCTTCAATCATGTCCGCCTCCACCATAGCGCACGCCTGCTCCGACACCTGGTACGCAGAAACGTCGATAGCCCCGTCTTCTGTACCCGTCAGCACCGCCGTGACCATGCGAGACGCGAATTGGCCTGTCGAGGACGATCGTGACGGCGTAGGGTTCGACCTCTGCACTGTGGCGGCGAATATCGCCTCCAGACCCGACAAGAAGAACGATTGCGGGTGACGTTTGAACACATTGATCGTCTTGTCCTCCGGATCCGGTACGATATCCGTGAAGATATACCCCACAATCGTCAACGACGTTCCAGCCAGCTTGCCCAACTCCCGAATCCGCTGTTCCTCCTCCCACGGCAAGCCCAGCACCAAGCCATCCAATTCGCCTTGCTGCGGCGGTTCATGGATCGCCTCCACGACAGCTTTCACGCCCATCGGGACCTTGTCGTACGCCTCGTACCGTCCGATGAGCCAGCCAAACCGCTGGGTACCGGTCTTCCGCCAGGCCTCGAGGAACCGTTCGATGACGTCTACGGACGCGATTTCCAGATGATCTACCATACGGAATGGCTGACTCTGTAGTGTGATCGCAGATGGTTGGCATGCCGTGCAGATACCGCCCGGCCAGTTGGGATGTCCACCGCTCGGACACGGTACTTTGACTTTATACGACAGCGGGGCCAAGGACGGAAGTGTCGATGTCGTAGACGTAGTTTTCGACCCCTTCGGCTGGAGCTTCTGCAAATACGCATGGTACGACAGATGCTTGATGCTATGCTCGGTATGGTACGCCGTGTCGTACGGTTCCAGCGGCATGCAATAGTCGCACATCGCATTCGGGCCATGCTTACAGAAGCGCGAGTCTCTACTGCGAGGAATCTTGCCGTCCTGAGACCGCCAATACTGGTCTACAGGATCTTCCACGACTGTTTCCCATGGCCTCTTCCCTGAATCGCCGCCGGGGTGCGAAGAAGGTTCTGGGGCGGACGCCTGGGGCACCGACGAGCTTGGGGCGGCTCGGGCTTGGTAAGAGACAAAAATAAGGTCTCCGTGGCTGACTCACGACGAGATGAGATAATCTGGACAGAAGAGAACCACGCAGGTCAGAGAAGAGGACGAACCTCAGTCCTATGCCTTCCAAAGTACTGTCCTGCAGCCCTGACGCCAAAGTTTCGTTCCCTCTCGGCTGGTTGGAGATGGTCAGTGTCGCAGGATCGGCATCGACGGTGGTCTCGAGAATCTGAGAAGATGGAGCAATAGAGGGTCAGGATGCCGTGCTGTGATGCTTCGTGAGCGATAATCTACATACCTTGGCCACGAGTTGTTGCACTGTTTCATTTGGTGCGCACTCGAGGCGAAAGTTGCCATCCTTTGATCTAATACGAATCAACTGAACGTGTTGTGGGATCTAGTGTTATGATATCGTGAAATGTTATGAAATTGTGTCTCACCATGATTCCCGATGAATCCTTGTGTTGCTCGAGTAAGTATAAGAAAGAAAGTGATGATCGTGAAGCGCCCAGCGACGCGTCATACATACAACGCGCATGTCATAGCCGCTGACGCGAGCATGTCCACGTGACTGACGCGTTCATTGGGCGCCTGTTACGCGCGGGTGTCGCTGGTGTGTCGCAATCCTTCATATTTATGGCGAACGCTGGGAATGCGTTTCTTTGCGGTCAATGGGACAATGGGCACACCTCCTCCACGCAACTCGAACCGACCATAACGGTCTGCGATGATGGCTCATGGGGGAATTTCATTGCAAATGGCGTGAGGTATCGCTATCAGAAGACGAGCTTGCAAATGGGCTGCAAAAACCACATTCCATCACCCTCCCAGCTGCGAAGTTTGCTTGGACCCTTTCTTGACGACCTTTCTCGCAGCCTATAGAAAACGCGCAAGGGAGAGAACTGGATCGCAGGGATTACTTACATGGATCACCGCCCAAACTTCCCTGGCTCTCAGCCCCACCTGCCTCACGGGAGTCACTCAACCTCTAGCACATCGCGCAGGAGGTCGCACAGCCAGCCTGCTCCGCCCGGTATACCCCATTTGACCCAACAGTACAGCAGTGGCAGTAGGGCGAGTCGTCTTCTATTTCCATTTCTCAGCCTAGTCAATCTTACCTGAGCATACATCTAGCCCACGGATCTGTTCGACTTTGAGTCCTTTTTGCATCAGGTGCCTAGCGGTTCCGAAGGCTACGACGAAGACCTGTTTGCGCAGCTATCCGCGATGTCAGACGAGCACCACCGACAACTACCCACCGCGCCCTCTTCCTCCTCATCATTCCAGCCTCCCCTCGGTCCGCCACACATGCCAGCGGTGCCGGAGCATCTACAACAGCAGGCGCAGCAAGGCAGCGGGCCAAACCCGCTGCTGACTCAGACGTTTCTCGCATGGCTGCAATATATGCACCTACAAAATCAACTTAGTCAGTCCAACCCCCAAGGCTCATCATCGCAACAGCAGGGGCAGGGGCATCCTCAACACGCGCACCAGCAGCAAATGTCATTTCAGGCTTACGCGGCCACCATGCCACAGTTCGCCGGGTACCCACAGACGCTTCAGTTAGAGGGGTCCGGGCCACAAGCGGGGCCCAGCCAACAGCGCCAGAGGAGAGCGTCCATCGCATATCAGCCAACGGAGTCGCCAGCTTCGGACACAGGGGACATGGAGGGGGAGCCTACAGCGGTGGTAGAGGATAAAAGGCGGAGGAACACTGCAGCTTCTGGTGAGTGCCCCTACTCACTTTTTGATGGCTGCCTATTGACGCGCATCAATGTGCAGCCCGGTTCCGAGTCAAGAAGAAGCAGTGGACGCTCAACTTGGAGCGGTCCATTACCGATCTGTCTGGACGTGTCGAGGAGCTGGAGCGGGAGGCTGCAGAACTGAGGCGAGAGAACGGGTGGCTGAAGGAGATTGTGATGCTGAAGAGCAAACGGTTCGGGTCCTCTGGCCCCTCTCCTTCACATTCATCGGAAGGACATGGAGACGACGTAGATAAGGACGGTAATGATTCCAACGATGGTCGTAGTAATCCTGACGCGACTGGCAAAGGCAAAGGGCGGGATGTCTCATGAGGACGTGGGCGTTCAGACATGATGGTACAACGCGTATAGTTGTCCTGATGGTCGTTCTTATACACATACCTACGTTGAATTCCGAATAGCCTTCCTCCAATCCCGGATGCCTAAATAGCTGAATTCCGAATTGTTGTTGTAGCTTGTTGGACCCCTCCAGCACGCGAACTGTCTCGGCGTATGCCGAGAGGCACATTCTTATTCTGCAACCACCATGTCTTTCGGCCGACCACCGTCTATATCTCAAGGATTTTCCGTGCTGCCCCCTGTGTGTCCTCGTGTCATTTTCTCGTACGGATGGCAAACTCAATTCTGAGTTGTAGGACCGTGGTTCATTCCCACTCGATCATGAAGGTACGCACCCCAACACATGCGCTGCGACCGGAACTCATCCCCCGTCTATTCCAGGCGAATGCAAAGAATTCATGAAAGACTATCTCAACTGTCTACGCAAGAGTAAGAATACCTCGTCTGCGTGTAGGCATCTGAATAGAGAGTATCTGGACTGTCGGATGGCACGGTACGTGGCTTGTCGTGTGCCGCTGTTCACGAGTGACTGACGCGGATATGATCCAGTGGGTTGATGGACCGAGATGAGTGGAAGAATCTTGGTCTTGCTAACCTGCCTGGCGACAAAGGAACGGAGCATACTGGCCAGTCAACTAAAGCGAGTGACGGCCCTCCGAAATCATGACCTTTTCCTCGCCAAGTCGTCTGGTCAGTAGGTAACTTCCTTGATCCCCGCCATTGTTTACCTGTCATGTATGAAACGCTCTCGCCCGGAATTCATTCCCTCTACTCGCTTGAGGCTATTCTCATGACGCTGAGGATGTTTGAAGGCGTCTCGAGCGTGGAAGCTTGGACGTGTACATTAGGCCGATCCCCAGGAGATTCTGTGGCAGTCGCGCGAAAGCGGTATTCATCTTACGTGGAGCATCTGGCCGAGAGGCGACTGTGATAACGTTCTGCTGTCCGTGTATAGATGCGAAGGCTGATCAGCGCAGAGGCTAACGGTTGCATCTCGCACGTTCGCCACAGTTGAGAGACGTTGTTCAGATATGAAGCGCCCGTGAGCATCGCGTTCCGTAATTGTCCGGTGCGCAGGACTTCCTAAAGGGGGAATGAAATGGCCGTAAAAGGAATCCACGTTCGTGAATGGATGAAACGTTCGCATTTTTGATTTTTAAACGAGTGTCGAGAGATCCGTGAACGCGCGATTGTCGACTCTCAGTTACTCGCCAATATCTCTCGCGTCAGCCGTGTACGCCATCTGCGATGTTGCTCCGTCCGTTCAGACAGGTATTTTATCCCCGTTCACCTTCCCCCGCATTCTTCTCCTCCTCCTGACCCCTACTTGCTATCACCTCCGCCATGTTACCCCAGTTGACCTTCCTGGCCAACCAGGCCTTGCTGCTCGTCGCGTTACCAGCTCAGGAGCGTCTGGCACGCTGGATACCCCAGTCGCGTTTCTACGATGTCCAGGTACACACCTCCTGTGCTGTCACTGCCAGTCAGTCACCTCACACCTAGTCTCTTCCAGGGACATCGAGGAGGCAGAGGAAATACCATCGAGAACACGTTACCAAGCTTTGCATGGTAACTACTTCGTGGACACAACTCGCTTTGTCCATTGACCGTTTACCAGGGGGTTGATCGACGGCGCTACCACCCTTGAACTCGACAACGGTATCACCAGGGTATGTTCTTACCTCGAAATTTCAACTTGTACACTGTCTCACCCCTTTGTAGGATGGTGTTGTCGTCGTATGGCATGACGAGGAGATTACCCACGAGAAGTGCATCGATACTGTGCCCGTTGTACGTCTGGTCTCTGCACCTTAAGCGCCATGACACTCACAGTTTCTCCGATAGTTCCCAGACGATCCCGACTTTCCCTACGTCGGGAAGTTCGTTGCGAACCTCACTCTTGCTCAGATCAAGACCATCGATTGTGGTTCTAAGCGTCAGCAGAAATATCGTGAGTCCTCGTAGCTCATATGGCAGCCCGTGAAGTTGATGTTGATGTTAATTAGCCCTGCAAATGACTTACCCTGGCACGAGGATATCTACAATGCAGGAGGTGTTTGACTTTGCTTCGTGTGCAGACCCATCACACCAGATCCTGTGGAATATTGAGTCCAAGATCAATGCTGAGTACCCCAACCAAACGCGTAGTGTGGAAGATTTCGTGACCAAGCAGTATGAAGTGTTCGCTGCGAGTCCCTATTATTCTTCCATCACAGTATGTCTTATTTCTTGTGGAATGGTGTCGTTTCTCACATTCTTCTGCAGTATCAAAGTTTCGATTGGAGGACGATAGTCGCCATGAAGGAGCGTCATTCAGACGTGGTAACTTCAGCTTTGATTGACGAGTACGTTTTCTCGTGGGAATATTGCACCGATACCAAAAGCTTATTTTCTGCTCTCTTTCTAGCGAGACAGCCACGAGACCAGATAACAAGACCTCGCCATGGTTAGCTGGTCTTCGTCTCGACGCATTTCCCGGTCCCACCACCTCCGAGCAGATCGCCCAAGCTGTGTATCATATCGGCGCTCAGATCCTCTCGCCGGCTGCAACAACTGGAAAGTCGATAGACCCTGCAGTTGATGGATACCTACCTTTCACGACCACGGAGATGGTGGTTGAGGCACATAGACTTGGTCTTTTGGTCAAGCCATGGACGGTATGTCCTATCATGTGCTTTAAGGTAGCCGATTCTGACTAACATGGTTCAGGTGAACCGTATGAACGTCGCAGAAGAGTTGCTGAAACTTCGGGTGGACGGCATAATCACTGATTGTACGTCCAGTCTGCTATCGATTCCCTTCTCAGTGCTAAACTCGCCGTTCCCTCAGATCCTAACGTCGTACGCCGATTAATCAAGAGCTACAACCTACCCGCTGCTCCCAAATACCCCAAACAACGTGTGCTGTCCTGCTTGGCATCCCATCTCATGCGCGAGTCCTCTTCATGACGGATTCTTCACTTTCTTCATCTCATAGATAGATTATTGTGTACTTATCACGCTCTTCACGATCTCGCTATATCTTCGCATCTTACTTTGCATCTACATTTATAATTGTACACCAGTTACTCACATTCTTTCTTTTGGGGGTTATCACATCCAGTAGTTAGTAGTACGAACATTCTATGTACATACATCACGGTTTTACGACACGAACACGAACACCTACGAAACAAGCACACGTCTGAATTGCTCACGATCGCGCCGCTAAGTTCCTCACCACTTCCCTACGCGCCCACTCCCCGATCACACTCCCCTCCGGTCCCGGACCGGCATACGCTCGCAAGATGAGCAGCTTCGTCGTCAAGTCATCCCACCGCTCCACCGGCTCAGGCAGCGCGACGGCCACCCTCCAGAGCGTCTCGACGCACTGGCCGTACCACCACGTCGCGTGCGTCGTGTCGTCGTTCGGGTTCGATGGGCGGAAGAGGTTTTGCCCCAGATGAGGGGGTACAGACGGCGGTGTTGCGGGTTTGAGGATTGTAGAGGGGAGGGCCGTTTCGAGGGATTCGAGGTGCGTGAAAGATGTGGATATGAGCGTGGGGAGTTGGGGGTTTGTGGGGTGCAGGAGGGTGAGGCGGAGGAGAACTTGGAGGGCTCGGTATAGGATGTCGATCGTTGTAGCTGCAAAAAGAACCCCATGTCAATATCCTTCAAATTGAGTGCTGAAGGTGTACGAAGACTTACCGGCTTGTTTCAAGATAGCCAACACACACCGCCCCAACGTCATCTTCCACTCTCCGTTGGTCGCTGCGTCTAGTTTCCCGGTGTCAGAGAGCACGATGAGGTTCTCGATGACTTTCAGCCACGCGAGCTCTTCACCCAGTTTGAGGTCCTCGAGCTGGACTTCCAGCCAGGCCAGGAGAGAAGACTTGAGTACAAGTTGCGTGATCGTGAAGGGCTTGCTGGTGATATTCGCCAACAGCTAAACACACACAACACCTATGATCAGCGACTCCGAACGACCACTCATAGATGAAATTAAAAACATACCTTGAGCGCACCCTGCCTAAAGGCTCTATCCCCCGTCCCCTGGAACCCACTCGCCACAAGGTCCCACGTATGCCTCCGCCTCAACACTCCCCACTCCCTCCTCCCGACCATTCCGTCGCCCAAGAACCGCACCATCCACGCCCGCTCCCTCTTCCACCCCTCTTCGGCGCTGTATAGCGTCGCGTAGAGCATCGGGACGTCCGTGACGTCCAACGCGGGGCGCTGCAGGAGGTGCCGCGCGGTGAGCGGGTACGTGAATTGGGAGGGGTAGAAGAGTGCGCGGAGGGAATGCGAGAGATGCAGGGTTGTGTAGGCGGGGAGGCGGATTGGTGGCGTGGAGGACAGGGGAGGGGAGGGTGGGTAGAGGTCTTTGAGGAGGTTGAGGATGTGCAGGACGTGTGGGTTTTCGACCATGTCTGTTTCCTACAAGCCATAGATGTCAGTAACCAGACAGAGGATGTTTCTCGTCACGATGGGCACATACCTGGATACACCAGTAGATACCCGTGATCTGCACGAGCGCGACCTCTCGGATGGCTCCATCCGTCGACGAGAGCGCGCGTATCAAGAGCGAGACGACGTTCGTCCTGAACACCTGCACCCAAACCAACGCAGGATACGTCCCCTGTTCTGCGAGCAACTGCGCTACGAGCAAAATCACATACACCGGGTCGTACAACGTATCGTCTGCCACTGCACCCTCGTTCTCTAACGAGAGCCGCCTCCATTGCGGGTAGTTCGCGCATGTGCGGAAGACGATGTTCGGGTCCAGGACCTGGATCGCGGTCAGAGCTTGAGCTGTCTCAAACGAGCCGCCACGCGATTTCAGCCACGAGGCGGAGGAAGTCTTACGCGTCGTCTCGTACAATTGTAAGATAGACAACAATCGGACATCGAATGCTGAAAGTGTTCCTCCGTACAGAGAGACCAGTGGACCGATATGAGATGGCTGACAAGTGTTGGTTGGATGAAGGTGGAACAGAACGTGCAGGAGGTTGATGATGCTCAATCTGAGCTCGGGCCGACTGTTTGAACCGCAAAGTTCATATAGCCTCTCATGCTGGACTACGGTTGAACCGCAAAGTTCATATAGCCTCTCATGCTGGACTACGGTTTGGAGTTGTTTGTTGATGGTAGCAGGCTAAAAGCACAATCAGAGGCATGTAGATTTAAGGATACAAGGAGATTGACCTTCAGAGCGGCAGTCTTGACGATTTCTCGAACGAAGTCGAGAACTTTCGCGTCCGTCAAATGGTTTTGCACCGCGACAGCTATCACGGGCTCGACCAAATGTGACTTCAAGTTCGCGGATTTGTGGAATAGGGTCGCTATGGGTATGGTCAGAATTGTTCCTCGTCAGAACACATTGAAGACTCACTCAGGAGTTCCAATGTCTTGTATTCGTATTCGTCGATGCTGATAGTATTTTGCGACGAAAGAGTGTCCACAGCCCATGTCCATGCGTGGTCCAAGATGCCTTGGACGAGCTTATTCGCATCTTCGCCACATGCCGAATGCAGAGTGCTCGTGATGTCCAGAAGCTCCAAAGTAATAGCACTTGACTTCAAGGACCGACACTCCGCTGATACCACGTCGAGGATACCTTGACGCAGGGACGAGATGTTCCTGACTAGTTGACAAATGCACGACGCTCCTCTTGAACGGACTTTGCTGCATTGTCGCGCTTCTTGATCGATTTGACTATCCGAGAGCTCGCCGTGATCATATATGTCTTGTCCTCACGTACGAGATCTTCAGGGGCCGAAGCAGAGTCCACTAGAGCCAGGACGATCGCCGCGAGGTTATCCACCGAACACGTTCCGACGTTTTCCCTTACCCACAACAGGACCTGCGGCCTAGTCGTTGGCTGGACGTAAAGAAGGTCCACGACGATCTGCCTAGTATGACTCGTCCAAGACGCGGCAGACAAGAACTGGGAGATGTTAAGGTCGTTTCTGCTTTGTTTTGCGCGACGGCGATTTTGTTGCCTGCTAAGGGCAAGAGCAACTGTAATGCTGGTTTCAGTAGAGGAATGCTCGAGACCGGTCGGGTATATGGGTGGGATTTGAGCGTTGATCGCAAGTGCGAGTATGGGTTCCAGTGCGTTTGAGTTTGGCAGGATGGATTGCAGGCGAACAAGCTGTTCCAAGCGTTGTGGGTGTTGCATTGCATCTGACTGGCGGAGGGCTTCGGGCAATCTGGAGAGGAGTAGGTCGACCACGGCTTCGAGCGGTGACTCGTTGGAGAGCAGCTCTCCAGAGCTTGCAAGGTCAATGAAGGTCCATATTTGGGATGTGCTCATGTATCGCATCCATAGCAAGGCAGTCTCACCCTAATTATGTTGTCAGTTCTCAATCACCAGCAAATATTCGAATGATGTCGCACCTCGTCTCCTGTGATCCCGTTGTTCGCCACAAGTTGGAACCAGTAGGAAACGTGTTCCACAATGAGGTTCCTGTCGGTCTCATCATGCTCGTCCAGTAGCTGATGCAGCAAAGTGACCAGATCTATGAGACAATGAGATGCTGCATAGAGAAATAAGAAATAGTATAGAGATTGAGTCATACCATGACGTCTTCCTTCGTTCAGAACAGATGAAGAGCATCCCTTGAAGCTGGACATCTGCAGGACGAGGAGTTTCACAGAAAGTACATGTTCAGCCGGCAAACGTTTTACTTCTTGCGCGATTGCTGAAACCAAGAGCAGCAGGCCACCCCAGATCTCATTATGATCGGAGCATGCAACGAGCCTATGATTCAGCAGAGCCAGCGACCGCTTGAGCGCGAGTACACGGACAGGTTCCCGCAGTACAGCTTCGACGAGAATATCGCGACATGCTTTGTCCGTGACGGCATCTTTGACCTGCAAGAACAATGTCAGGAAGTCGGACCTGCGATTTGAGTGTTAAGCTGAATAGTTTCAAGTTTTGGCTGTCGGCAAACATACCCGTGCACTTCTCCTTCACTGGTCAACTCAAGGAACTCGGCAGCTGGTTTTTGTGCGACTGGGCCTTCCTCAACCCTGGCAAGATCGACGGTAAGCGCTTGCACTTCCTGCACGATCGTAAATGCTGGAGCCGCCTCCGAAAGCAGACGTTCCTCCAATTGCAAACCTGACTTGAAGTAGTCGACAATGGGACGCAAGAGCGACAGAGAGGGCGCCTTGCTTGCGAGCCGAATGAAGAGACGGTGCAAGAACCGGAATATAGGGTAGATGTCTGAGTCGATGGTTTTCTGTGGGTTCATCTTGGCGCAGACTTGGTCAACAAACACCATTAGCAGCGGACTAGGGCACGTCTCAGGATGGTCCGTGACCGTTGAAGGAGACTTATCTCCCATCACAATGTCAGTTGACGATAACAGGCTACGCTGTTCTTCAATATAGCGATACGGAGTCTTCATGTACCGTTGCGCGCAATCGTCCCAGAAGGAGATTATGGCACGAGCATCTTCATCTTTCAAAGCCTGTCCGTTAGTAGAGTCGATTCGCGTGCGTGTCAAGGACTCCAGCCATAATGAGACCTCGTCGGCATCGTGTTGGAACATCAGATTTCCGGACAGTGAGCGCTCTAAGAGAGACTGGATGGCGGAACGGATGGCGGACGAGCGAGTGCTGATGTAGAATTTGAGCAGAGTGCCGAAATTGCTGTGAGGACCTGGGGGATATCTAGTTGGTGTCATCATGGGACACAGAGAAAGCAACTCACCAGTCTTCGCAGACCATGAAAATTGATCACTAGATCCTAGGAGTCGCAGTACGTGCAGATGACGGAGAGTGTCTATTCCGGCAGTCACTTCGCTGGATCTCCCAGACTCTGCGGCGTACGTGGTCTGCAGCAATTTCCCAACATCAAATCGTGCCTCCGATACAAGGTTCGGAAGTAGCTGATGGTACAACCAGAGGAGTCTCTGAGCACATTCCAACAACAAAGCATTCTTGGAGGCGTTCGCTATCGGGGCCTTCGCACTTGTAGTAGCAGCATCTGGTTCCTGCAGAATATCTTGGCCTTTCTGTTGAGCAAAAGCCAGTACGACTTGGAGTTCCGGGACTCTTCGTCGGACTTCTCGCTCGAGTTCCGTTCGCCGTGCAGACCAGCGACCATCACTGCCTTCGTTTAACGCGTTCTCTATTGTTTGGAAGGCTTGCATCACCGAGTGATACTTCGTCAGACATTTTGCGAGCGCGAGCGCAGTGCAATGTTGTACGAGGGCAGAGGTAGACTGAAGGCCCCGAGATAGGTGAACTTTGATGTTAGCTGAGGGAAGGATATTCTCAACGATTGCGGTGACAGTCGGCGCCGATGGGTTGTATAGATCCTGAGCAGTGGGAAGCTTGAAAGTAGCGATCGGGACTGGTTGTGATATGACTGAACCAAGGAATGCGATGTTTGCTATCCACTTTGACGAAAGTCGCGGCTCCAGAGTGAGCGAAGAACCAGCCCAATATCTGTTGAGTCATTCAGCGTCATACGTGTAACTCCTTTATGCAAATACACGGACCCTGCCACAAGTTCAGGACACGCTTTCAATATTCGCAATGCCAGTTCTTGCTGTCTGGAATCTTCGTTGATTTTCAAGCCGTTCAATACGTTACCGAGAATCCGGTTGTACACGAGACCAGATGCCTTTTTGGTAGACACCTCTGCGCCAGTATCACTGGTCTCCCGAGGATACCAACCTCGATCTCTGAAACATACGCCAACTCCTGGACTTGTGCAGACGGCTAATAGGAAGTGGTGCGCAAGGTCGGCGGGAATATCATCCGGGTCAGGTCCTTCCGATGCTTTACGCTCATAGAGTTTCGTGATCTGTGATTCCATAATGAGACTTCAGTCTGTTTCCACACAACACCAGAGTGAGCACGCTGACCTGCGTGATTGTAGATTCCTGGAACACAGCGACTTTGCACGACCGCTTAATTTTCTGGTCCAACCATATACCAGACCAGCACACTTCCAAGATCTTCCGTGCAAGTGGGTAAGAGTCCTCTGGTAGACCTTTGAATGTGCTTGTGAAGATTTCGCGTCGCTGCTCAAGAAAGGCTGCTTTGACGCTTGACGACGTCGATGGATCCACGAGGGAGAGGATGAACAGAATGAACAGAGAACGAATATCTAGAATATGCGTCAGTCGGCCCGACTAAATCAAAAAAACGTAGCCAGGAACCTGGTACAGCTAGATTGCTCCTGGCATCTCCACCTCTCCGTCTCATGTTCAAGAGTTTTGTCAGTGACTACATGAACATATGAAGTGAGCACGAGCCATCCTCCCATAAAAAGCAAACTCACCTTCGACTCCCAAGCAAAAGCCTCCAACAGCAGCTTCCGTTCCTGTCCCCCAGCGTACAGTGACAGACTGTTGAATAGCTTCAACACAAAAAGGATCAAGTCACGATGCGTGCTGGACAAGTATCCGTTCAACTTTGGTAGCCATTGTGAAGACAAGAGGGCATTCACGATGGGTGCAGCCAAGGGTTGTAGCGAATAATGAGATGATAGCAGTGTTACGATCGCTGACAGGAGCGAGACGATAGCGGCTTGTAGTGTTTGCTGTCTCTGTTCGCGGTCAGGATAGTAAGAAAGCGAGCACCACGGAGAAATGAACAGGACGTACCGTGCTGCACTGTTCCCATACACCAAAGACGTCCCGAGCTCCGGGGGAGGAAGCAAGCCATCCTTGCAGCAATAGTATCCGTTCATCGGTGACCGAGACGCGTTCTTCGTACTTCACAGTTAGCTGATTCCGCAAGGCGGTCAAACCTGGCTCTCATTAGTTCATTGTACACAGTAGATGGGTCGTCGGACGTACTTTTGGTCATGTTGGCCTCATTTTGGTCTTGTAAGGCGACACTGATATCGCGGGCATGATTGAACTTCCGCTCTACCGGTTTCGAAGGCCCCGCAGTCTTGTTGTCTTTCTTCCCGGACATGTAGGAGAAAGGGCGAGGTCGAGTAGCAGACCGTGTGGTGGTAGTGAACTTTTTGCATCAGGGAGATAAGATTAGATCTTTAAGCAGTCGCGGAAGGACCCGGGCATGACGAGCGCTTCCTGTGCCCAACAACTTTGAATTCCCCCCACCACCATTGCACAGTGGACACCGAGCTGAGGGCGTTCTCCTTCCCTGCCATGGCCACCGCTCTCTCTTTCAGAAAAGCTTTATCTGCACCCCCCACCGTCCGCACCCTCGCGTCTGGCGTCCCCAGCGCACCATTGGTCAACCTTTCCGTACGAAGCCCCGCTGGTCACGGGCATGGGCACCATGGTGCAGTCGGTCCTCGTTCGGACCTCCCTGCGAAGTTTGCAGGTAGTGTCTCTCTGAGCACCTCGTCGGGCCTCGTCTCCAGGTCGTTTACCGGTGGTACGTCGACCTGTGCACTTTTTTCGTATTGGATGTAGGTAGTAACGCGACGTACAGCGCAAACGAGCGGTGTCACCCAACACCGTCTCCTGCACACCACCGCGGTCGTCAAGGACGCGCCTAACGTGCCCAACTTCGAGCCCTACCAGGCTAAGTCGTCCGACAACAACCGGGCGCTCTCGTACTTCATGATCGGCTCCCTTGGCGTCCTCTCCGCCTCCGTCGCCAAGTCCACCGTCACCGAGTTCCTCGCCAGCATGTCCGCGTCGGCCGACGTCCTCGCTCTGGCGAAGGTCGAGGTCGAGCTGGCAAGCATTCCTGAGGGGAAGAACGCCATCATCAAATGGCGCGGCAAGCCCGTTTTCATCCGTCACCGTACCCAGTCAGAAGTCGAGGAGGCTAGGAGCACGGACTGGAAGAGCTTGAGAGATCCCGAGTCCGACGAGAGCCGGGCGAAGAAGCCTGAGTGGCTAGTCATGCTCGGTGTCTGCACGCATTTGGGTTGTGTGCCAATTGGCGAGGCTGGTGACTTTGGAGGATGGTGAGTTCTTTCGTAACACTTCAGTCGACGCGTACTCATGAAATATTTGCAGGTTCTGCCCTTGTCACGGTTCTCACTACGACATATGTAAGTCGTTTCCTGCTTTACACCGTGTTCCCTTACTCAATGTCCACTCCAGCCGGACGTATCCGCAAGGGACCCGCACCTGTAAGTCCTCTCGAAAACACGTGAATCACAGTCAACTGATTATCCTCTTCCTATAGCTCAACCTCGAGGTTCCTCAATACGACTTCACCGAAGGCGACGAGAAGCTGATCATTGGTTAACATTATCATTGCAACTTAGTAGAGTTTTGCCAGCGAATCACAATCCGCGTTTTTGTTGTCAAGCGCCCGCACTCCGCCGTGCTATAGACTGCTTCTCGTTTCACGCACCCCTTTGAGAGGGACTGATTCTTGTCGTCAGGTAGCACTGTAGAGTTGAGCTGCTGTCAGTTGTATATTTCGGGGCCTCTTGCGCGGTAACCCATTACGCTACGAAGCGTTAGGCTCTGCGATCTCAGCCAACGTCGACATGGAGGAGTCTAGACATGGAGCTATTTAGTGGCCCAAGCCCACGTACAACTAACTAACTAGCACCTTCTTCGCAAAAAATCTCTGGGCTGTTGAACACATCCCACAATTATAATACCTTCTAGGCAGAGCATACCACTCGACCCTCGACCCTCGCCGTTCAGGTCCTTCTGCACGGTGGAACCAACCTTACCCCGCTGCTGAACATCGGCGCTATAGTGTAGTGGTTATCACTTGGGATTCTGATTACCATGACAGCATAGAGGTATGATTCTATGAAGTATGTGGTATGTGACTTCCCAAGACCCAGGTTCGATCCCTGGTAGCGCCTTACCATTGTACGTGCATTTTTTTCCATTTTTGTTGCTTCACCTTTTCGCCTCGGGCTGCTCAGCGCTCAGTGCTCATTTGCGAACTTCGAAGTTCGCGGTGGCTCGACTCGCTGAAAATTGCAAGAGCTATGCGAAGACGATCGCGCGGACGCGCTCAAGACAAATTGCACCTTGAACACTGAACAGAAGGTAAAGAGAAAACTACTATGTACCATTTCTACGACCCCGTAGACTATACTGTATACCGGACAACGTAGGCGAACGTAATAACGCACAAACTACTAATGTATGATACGTGAAACGAGAAGAGCAGAGCACGTACACAGGTGAGACGTTGTGACTTGTAGGCAAAGAGAAGAGAGACGATGGTTGGGAGAAGGAATTGAAAGAAGAAGAAGATGGTGCATGGAGACGGAGACAAAGTTGTAGAGAGACGAGAGGTGATGTGACGCGCGTAGACCAAGAGAACGAAGAAACCAAAACCAAGACAAATGGCGACACCAAAGAGAGAAGTGGGTAGGAGGATCTATGCGGGGGAGATGCGTGGAGGCGTGGTGAGTGCACAGACACTCGATAAGAATAGCGGACAGGATGGATGGAACCAGAAGGCGACGAAGAGCTGGATGCGAATGGGTGGGTGAAGTGTCTGGTAATACAAAATTGCAACGGAGGGTTCGTAAGGTCGTACCAAAGAAAAACCAGAACGACGAAATATTACTAGTGACCGCAGAGAGTACCCCCACAGTCCATAAAGTTAAAACAAAGAAACGAAAACCAGCGCCGGAAGCCCAAAACGAATGGAAGCGACGACATGTGACCCCATCGGGGAGTCACGCCAGAGCTCGCGATGGCATCATCATATCATCTGCACGCCAGGCCAGCACCCCAAATGCCA
>SGPM01000188.1:0-52476 GCA_004802725.1 Antrodiella citrinella | reverse complement strand
AGTATGGACGAACTCACAGGAAATACAGAGTTCCATCTCTCACGATGACAGTGACCAACGGTATGCTGGACTTTGTGAAACGCAGGAAAAGAGCTCTGCCAAATGTCAGGAGGAAGATGGTAGCGTCGAAGACCAGAGCTGCAATGTAGAGCGCTGATAAACCTGGTCACGAGGCAGTGTCCTCATGTGAGCACATCTGTCATTATGTGGGAGTTCATCAGGTTCGACGTACGACGTCCGGTCCCCGCCTTCTCGCTGGGCACGCATCCCACAAAACCGGGCGGAAGAGGTGCCGGTGCGCCGGCAGGTATGGACCACTGGAAGAAGGAGCGGACCTGTTAGTAGATGTTTCTACACAAAGACCGCATGACTTTCACGTACGCCCATAACGCCCAGTTCGGCCAAGTAAATGGGGACGGTAATATACAGAATCCATTGGGCTGTCACGAAAAATGAGCCGAGTTAACGAGAAGGACGACGGAAGACTCACATTGCTGGTATATCGCGTAGACTCGTAGGACTAGAGATAGATGAGCAATACGAAAGGGTGTGAATGCCAATCGACTAACTCAGAATAACTATCAAAGAACACGGTAAGTCTTCGGACAAACAGTGACGAGATGCAACTCACTGCCTGTGGCCGCACTTACTATGGGCCCAACGGCCACTGGTAGCCAAATCCAGTGGTTGCACGTAGGCCCTACCCAGTTGGGGTCGTTCAGCGCAATGAGGTTGATCAAGGACACGATGGGAGTCAGGTAGCGGAAGATGAAGAAGAGGTAGCTCGGCAAGCTTTTCCTCTTGTTCCATACATGCACTCGTTCTCGCTGCGGTTGCTGTCAGCAGAGCTCGTGAAAGAGCGACTGCGACCCTACCTCGAACGTCAGCATATGATCGTAGACCAGCATCACGGTCGATGCCAACACATAGTATTTGTTTGCCACCCTATTCAAGAATGTTAACCAGGGATATCGCTGAGCATAAGTGACGGGGCGTACAGGTGGGAAAATCCGGTGACGATTTCCTTGACGACATCCGGGGGTAGCGGAGCGTCCATGGCTGGAAGTTCACGAATTTTCCGTCTTGCGAAGGAGCACTGCTCGAGGTCGTTCTGCAACCTAAGACGCAGAAACTGAAGAGAAGAGAACGATCTCTAACGATCTCCATCCGCCACGGCTTCTTGATACTTATGCTGGAACGAAAGAGAGTTTAGAAGCTTTGTTCAGCGCGCTCATCAGGGTGGCCATACACACAGTGACACTGAATCGCAGCTTCTGGAACGTGATCTCATCTCAAGCGTGAGTCTGTGATCAACTATCTTCCGTGCGCACCATGACATTGTCAACAAGCCAACTGCTGTGATAAGAATGCGGCCTGTACAGACAGTACAGTGGACAAGCATCATTATGTATTACTAATAATATTGAAAATCGTGACGGTGTGTACAGTAATTGATTTTGACACATCGGATAACGGGGTCGATGTGTCACGGGTACCGTGACTGTGTGACTGCTATAGCACTGTACATTGACACTGATACCAAGTGTCCGCGAACTTGAGCATGTAGGCATTTCTTTTGTATCGAAAGTACCCTGATATCTGATGTATGTTCTACAGTCTGCTTTGTGCTCGGCGCGTATCCGTTCAGACACGGAATGCCTGCCAAGTACTCCCATGCGAAGAAAAGACCTCCCGGTCGCGCAAAGAAACTGG
This sequence comes from Antrodiella citrinella, assembly GCA_004802725.1. NCBI lineage: Eukaryota > Fungi > Basidiomycota > Agaricomycetes > Polyporales > Steccherinaceae > Antrodiella > Antrodiella citrinella. The sequence continues at coordinate 50,763 of SGPM01000188.1, read as the reverse complement.
CCAAGCGCAGTTCCGACATATCCACCAAGGACCAGCGCATACCCAACGTTCATGTCGACCGCGGCATCTCCCAGGCCATGACCGCAGTCTCCCAACTCGAACGTGCCATAGCCCGCCTTCTCCTCATCCGATTCGAGCAGGACATTGCCCGGCTCTTCTCTACCCATCTCTACTACGTTGCTCTCCTCCATCTACCCACATTCGTCATGCAGTGTGTCAATGCAGGTGGTCCGGGCTGGGTCGCTGCGAATGCAGATTGCGATGAGATCAAGGACTTCTTCCGGTCTGCCATTGGCATGGATCTCCGACAAGCAGGGGAACGAGTTGCGACGAAGAGCGTGCTATGGTCCTATACCGCGCTCAGACATTTCGTGCGTCCCGTTCGATCTTATCTTCGCAAACCGTACTGAACCTCTACCAGGCTATGTCCAACAACGTCCCAATATGCCAGAAGCGCGGCCTGCATTCTCTTCGTCTTCTCCCATATTTCCCCGCCCTCAAATCACACCTGGATACCCTCCAAGCGATGCCTACAGCAGCATTCTCCAAGCCCCCACATCTTGCTCCGCTCACGGAGGGCGTCGGCGCCTTGGAGGACGCCTGCGAGCGTAAATTTGCCAAGACGAGCGTCCACGGGGACTGGGATCCGGAATGGCGCCACAAGGTCCGTGTTGGGTACGAACGCGTATCCCAAACGCTATGGCGAGTTGCGCGGGAATTCGATGTGCGTGGGTACGGGCTTGTCCTGCGGGAGAAACTCGTGGGGAAGTGGTGCGACTGCGGCTGCTCGACGGATCATCTGAGCGAGGTGTGCGAGAAGACAGTGAGGGAGGACGAGGAGGAGAGCGGGGTGCGTCCGGGAAAGGAGCGAGAATGGGACGGCAGAGGTGTGTCACACGACCTGCCCTTGCATTACCCATGTAGCACCATGCAAACGGTAGAAATGTATATTCACAGGCAGCGGCGTGTTTGGTTGGGGGACAGAGGAGGAGGAAGATATATGGGATGTGGACCTAGATTTTGTCAGTCTGGAGGCCGACGATTGTACGCACGGGGAGCATCGAGCAGACGTTTTGACCATTGGCGAGGTGATGGAGTGGCGTTTTTTNAGAGCAGAACATGAGAAGGAGCAGGTCAGTGAGCCTCAATCTCTGGTCTTGTATCAGTCACAAATGTTGCTCCTAGGGGAACGTTTCCTTCAAAAGAGGCGAATACGCTACCGCGATAGAGCAGTACAAGACAGCTCACCAAGTGGAGCCAGAGATGCCGCATTATCAGCTTAACCTGGCAGCTGCATATTTGAAATTGCAAAGGTGCGTCACGAGATTGTCGCTCACAGTTGGTCCTTGACGCGTTTCGTAGATGGATGGAGGCTGAAAAAGCATGCGATGCCGCACTCAGCCAGCACAAGAGTGTGAAGGGTCACTGGCGAAGAGCCCAAGCACGTAAAGCCCAAGACAAGAACGCAGACGCAATCAAGGGTACGACTGGACCAATTGAAAAGGAAGAATCTCAGCTGACAGCGTCTGTCAGATATCCGAGCCGTGCTACGACTGCAACCTACAAATGCTGAAGCACAAGCAGAGCTCAATGTGCTGTCACCGCCGCCACCTCCACCTGACCCAGCACCACCCGAACTGACACCACCGTCGCGAATACGACACCCACCCCGTCCAAGTTCATCCACGGCGCTCGCGGGATCCTCTTCCGGAGTAGCAGGTCCCTCGTTTCCCTCCTCTTCGTCATCCACATTCGCATCTGGCTCATCTTCCTCGTCTGCATCCGGGTCATCGTCATCGGCCTTCTCCCCCTCCGGTTCATCCTCTTCCTCAACATCTCACTACCCTTCCCCATACTCATCCTCATCCCCGTCCCGTTCCCGCCCATCAGCACCCACGCCCACCCGCTCACGTCCTTCAAAACAGAAAGTCAGTCCCCCATTCCCGCGCTCCCCCTCGGACAGCCGCAAGCTGAAGATCACGGCCCTGCCTATGACGGTGGACGTGCCCGTGTCGTTCGAGCCGCTCGGGGGGCGCAAGGTGCGCTTCGGATTCAAGGCAGGCAAGGGCAAGGGCGGTGTTCCCAGGGAGAGGGAGGGCGCATACAAGGCCCAAACGTTCGTGTATCCGAGTTGGGAGCGCTACGCGGTGAAGAAGGTCGCGGATTGAAGCTTGGTGCTTGGTGCTTGAAATGTTATGTTTGATGTTTGTCCTTTTTTATCGTCTTCTTTCGTTCAGATTTTCGTTCATTGTCGTGAGCGTGGACTCCAAGCAGTGCGTGTTTTTATAACTGCCCTTTTGACCTCTGTTTCCTGTGTAATGTTGTTTCATCATATCTGTATTCGACTGCTTTTCTACGAGTCTTGCATCAGTTGACAATGGTTAACAAGTGTTTGACTTCCGTCAGCCGAGTCAGAAAACCCGCAGCACTGCACTGCGGGCAGTCAAACAGATCCATACAAAACGACTACTCTATGACTGATAGGGAGCAACGAAAGGTGCCAAATGCGAAGGGATCTCGAAGGACACTGTGAGCCAATCTGACTGAGGAGGAAAGACACCCCGCGACGGTCCGTCAGCGGCTGCGACAATTTCACCTCTTTAACCTACTATCTATTCTGACAATACAACGCACATCCAGAACGATGCAAACGTGGGCGGAAAGTGGACGCGCCGACAAGAAGTCTGTGGCCCTGTTTCGACTGCAACTTTCCTATGAACCTACATCCCATTCGCCTGAGCCCTTCCACCAAGACAGGCTACTCTTCGAAGGCAGTAGGTTCTTCTCCAAACACGAAGCGATACGTATCACTGAAAAGCATCCTGTCCCCTTCGGAAAGGGTGAAAATGGACTGAGCTAGTATTTTGCTGTCCTTCGGGTGGGCATTCAGGTTGCCATCTATGCGATACTTGTCATATGGGTTGACAATGGCTGCGAGCGCGGTAGACTTATCTTCCAACGACTTGTCCAGCGGATCATGCTGTTCACGAAGTTTGGCTTGAATGGCATTGATGATCTCCTCGGAGGGCCGTTCGTTGGCAAACTCACGCCATTTTACGATGGCGGGGTCGAAGCCAAAGAGTCTGAGAATTTTGAGTCTGGCCATGTCCAAGAGAGAACGGCGGCACACTGCCCAGACCATTGGATGAACCTTTATAAAGAAAGGACGCATGCGTATAAATTAAGGGTGAATGTGCTTACTTTGTTGAGCTCACGCCGGAGCTCTGCAATCTCCACCCTCCGATCCCTGTTTTCCTCTTGAAGTTCTTTCACCTGTTCTTGAAGTTCTTTCACCTGTTCTTGAAACTTTTTACGCTCCTCTCGAAACTCTTTACGCTCTTCTTCGAACTTCTCGGACATGGCCTTCATCATCAGAGAGAGGCTCTCGAGGGTAACAGGAGCCTCGCTGCTAGCACCTGTGTTTGCAGCGTCAGCGCTAGGAGGCTAGGATAGAGAAGCCGACATCTTACCCGTGTCACCTGCTAACAATGTCAGTCTATGGACACGTAGAGGGGCCATAGAACATACCGAGATGCTGCGGCTGCACTTTCGCCTTCTTCCTCTTTTTCCCTTGCTTCTTGGAAGATGACGGGTCTGCTGCTTTCGACTGCTCCTCCTCTTCGATAAGTTGCTGACCAATGGCAACCGATACGTCCGCTGCAAACTGGTCGTCCCTTTGAGCATGTTTGACCAGAGCGTCCTGTATAGGCTTTCCTGTATAACCTGTCTCATCGACGACGGGATATACGATGACGGTCAGGTCTTGTCCCACCTGCCCGATGGTTTGTGATGGAGAGCGAGGAGCTGCCGAAAATAATGAGAATGATGCGACAGCAGCAAATGCAGAGATGGTGTTTACTTGGGAATATATCTGTAGCGTCGCCGTCGAGCTGTATTTGAGGCGGCACACCAGGAACACTGTTCACGAAGGCGGTCATCTCTGCCTCTATCGTGCGTCCGGCCGAGCCGATGTTCACCGTGGGATCGATGAGAAATTGTTTTCTGACACCGGGGGCATTGGCTCATATAAACTTGATTTATCTCTGACTTATATGTAAATGTTTGTGGAAATATGAAATAAATGTCTTCAGTCGACTACATTGAGAATTATACAATTACATAACAATCATGGTGTGCATTCCATATGATCGCCGCTCATAATTTTCACCAACGGACAGTGAAAATTATGAGTGGCGATCATATTGAATGCACACTATGGATTTATAATGTCTTTATAACCCTCAATGTAGTCGACCGAAGATATTTATTTCATATTTCCACAAACATTCACGTATAAGTCAGATATAAATCGAGTTTATACGAGCCAATGCCCCCGGTGAAGCCTGCAACCCCATGTTTTGGCTTTAGGATTATACATGTAGTGCTTACATAAAAATTAATTAAATTAATTCGAATAAAAGAAGGAGGGGAAGAAAACAAGCTACCGTTCTTGTTCCACTCACTGAACCGACTGTGGTCCAGAACTGAATATGTAAAGTAACGATGTAGCTTGCGTGATATGGAAGAATTGAGCTAGTCGGAGCAGTTTTGAAGCCAAAACACATTATTACTGTGTGATACACTGTTTCGATCCATTTTTCTTCCCCGCTTCGCGGGTCCAAGCTCTGCAAAGCCAAAAACCTTTGCACATATACAGAAGCACTATTTGAAGTATCCTGTTATTCAAATTTTCCAAGATTATGTCTTGTTCACTATTGAACGGGGCACCTTTTTGCTCCAATGCTAGCCCGTACCGTGCCGTACGAGATGTGCTGCTATACCAGCTGGAGTTCAAAATCAAAGAGTTTGGCAATTTCTTCTCATGAATACCATTTCAAATGAGTGCTTGGAATGCTCACTGCAGACAATAATTGGCTGGATTCTTTGCAAAAGTGTCAAGCCAAAGACATCCAGATAAATTAGAGATACATGAACTTTGACATTATCTTCAGTCAGAAAACCATGTTTTTTGCATGTATGGATAGAGATTTGTATTCTGTACATGATGTGATTCTCTACGGGGTTCTACGTGAAGTGGAACTCGTACAATTGTCAATTTGGAGAGACATGTGACCGAAAAAGGTAAGAGTTTAAACTCCGCTAGGTTTCAAACTCAGCTAGGTCCTAATAGCGCTACATCCATAGTCCAAGTGCCCATGTTTTTATGGTTCTACATAATGTTACCATAACGCAACTACAACTTGATAAATATATGTATCTGACATGGTCCCATGGATGATTTACACGAAAACGAGCTCTATTCAGAAGCTTGAATAACATTCGCGGAATGAAGCCAATCGTAGCACTGGTTAGCTACAGGTTCTCCGTGATCTATAAGACCGTATGAGTACTGGCAGTTGTACCGTCAAGTACGCGAAAGAGAACTAACTTATTACGAAAGCATGCGGCATGTCTTCAGGACCGTGCGCAATCTTGACGTCCATGTGCAATTCCAACTCCTGGAGAAGAAGCGCCTTCTGCTCGCCGACCCACCCATCAGTTTCTCCATAATACAGATGGATGCGACTGCTGAAAGTCTGTAGAAGTGGGACATCAGGTTCTTTGACCGTGATCATCTCGCCGTGGGCCAATGTCAGCGCTGCATAGACGGCTGAGGGCGAATCTAACAGCCTTCGCAATACAGCCAATTGCGGTTGGGGCCAATCGGAAAAGAACTTTGATAGAACACGCAGTGGGATTAACCGAGTAGCGTAAGATGCCATAGAAATAACACGAGGTAGCGGAGGATGGAATAGCCACTACACACTCAGAACATCAGCAACTTTCGGAACGACAAACTATCGGAATGAGACTTACCGATAGCGACTTTCCTCTCGGAGTCGTTCCTATGTGAGCAATAGTCGGGAAAAGTAAGAAGAGATTGTCCACGCGATCCGGGCGAGCCCTTAGCACCTACAGTATATTCACCCAATTGAGGAGTCGCTCAGTCGACACCGACTATAATGAGACTGACCTGCAATGAAAGCCATGCGCCTATGCTATGACCTATCAAAACAATCTTGGGGTAGACAGCATGAGCAGCATCCACCAATTCGTTGAGATGCTCGACCTGTGCTGAAAGAGAAACCGAATCCGGATCCTCGAAGACTCGTTCATCGTCGACATTGGGTGTGTGTCCCACCAAGGCAGAAGCGAGGATAGGTAGCTCTCCTTTGCACTTTTCGTGTACGGCTGTCAAGAATGGTACGTAGAAATGGGCCAGCCCCGGATTGCCTGTGGAGCGGAGTGTTGTTGAGTAATTATAAGGACTGCAGACTACGAGACAGACATTTACCTGGTATCAGAATGACGACGGCGGACAAACTGTTTGTTCGAGAAGGCCACCACAATGCATGGGACGACAAGGCGAGCCGCTTGGAGTGATATAACGCGTCAACGCAGACAACATGTTTTGTGTCTCTAGAAGGACCAAATTGTGTAGAAGATACCGGGTCCAAAAAAGTCGGTAATGACATGACTGTCAGCCGCGGATTGGGTTGCTCAAGTTGGGGTGCTCGCAAAGATATAAAGTTGACAATGAAGACCGCAGCGGGTGCCAGGACATTGCTAGGACACACGAGATGTGCGTGAGGCTGATGGTGATCGCCTGTGGCGACAAGGTTGGTTAGGCGCGCAATGCTAACAACCGGCGCTTAAAGACCGTGTCCACAATTAACCTCCGAGTGCGGTTTGCAATTGACGTCCACGTCTTCTCCCAGTGCTCAACATAACCATCGTATTGTTATTGTTACCCTTCACACAAAGGAGCGTCCTACTCTCCGACGCACCAGGCAATGTCGCGGGTCCCACTTACTCTTCCCACTGCTCGAAGACCGCGGACGCCGAATGACAGTGATTATGACCTTCCGAGCCCCCTACCTACCAGCACAAGACCTCTGCAGATTAATCGTCCCCCCACGCAGCCTGGGACGCCTAGTTCAAGCAACATCGGGCTCCCTTCGTCACCACAGGCCCATGATTCCCTGCACGCTAACGGACCTTCCCGGCCACAAAGATCAGGTCTGAGGAGTCGACAAGTCTCCGAATACTCTGACGACGGGGGGTCGGATATTCGTCCTTCAAGATTGCGGGAAAGTATCGATGTAGCTGCGTCTAGGCTCTATGATTCCTCCAGTTCGTCCAAATTCGCCAATGGTCGTCCACGGCCGTCTCGAGATCCTTCATTACCCATCTCACCTACTTCGGAGACGTCGCCAACTTCTGTTGCAGCGATCGCTGCGTTCCAGAGTGTACTGGCAGCCAGGCGAAGGGGCACAACTCGGGATGAAGTCATGGAAGAGGAGTACGAAAGGGCTAAGGAAAAAGAGATTGAGGTACAGAAGGTCCGCCAGAAGCGTATCCGAGACAAGATGCCTAGCAGGAAGACAGGAAAGCACCGACCTGGTGATATTGATGGTATGTTTATCTATGAGCACACTTGATATGAATGTTCATATACTGTCGCAGCCGTTCTTGACGAGATTAAAGACGAATGGGAGGTGGTAACAGATCCGGATGTGAGTGCAACTCGAATATATCATTCTAGTCTACGGTACTAATTTAATCAGTTCAATCCGGTCGATCTTGCCCTCACACTCTTGGACGGGTCGTCTGACTCTTCTTTTGGCAAAGATATGGACTCTTTCCGACGTACGAAGGAAATGCTTTCGAAGGCTCTCAAAGGCTCCGTAGACAGTACGTCATACGCAGCGTCCCTCAATATCTAGCTACATTTGCTCACGTGGTAGATCGTCTTTTGAATTGCAGCGAATTATCAGGCATTTGCTGCAGCGCTCCCCCACCACTCTGCTTTGTTGAATCATCTCTCTGCAACCCAAGGGCAAATTGGTGAAGCTCGCAATGCCCTTCAGGAAGCAAAAGATTCTCTTGGTAGCAAACGAGCTGACCTCGTACAACTATGGTCGCGAAATCATATGGTAGAAGAAATGTTGCGAATATTGGACCAAATGTGAGCTTTTCGTTAGTTCCTAGATCCTTTGTTCCTCATATGACTTGCAGCGATCACCTGCGCACAGTGCCTGACATTCTTGAAAGTCTAATATCTGAGAAGCGATTGTTACAAGCATCAATACTGCTGGTACGAAGCTTGAAAGTCATCAACAAGCAGGATATGTTAGATATAGGAGCTTTGGTCGATCTACGGAGCTATCTGAACAGCCAGGAAACTGTGCGTCCTCAGTTCCTCGCTAATCAATAACTAACCTAATGAATGCACCAGGCGTTGCGCGAGATTCTGATCGACGAACTCCATGGTCACTTATATCTGCGCTCTTTCTGGTGCGATGCTCGCTGGGGAGTGTACTCTCCTAATCAACATTCATGTGAGCGTTTTTAGGCATTATGTGAATGAAGTTAACGAGGAGTCTCAGTGCCGATTCCCGAGTATGAAGCGGAAGCAAACAATATGGACAACACGAGGCCTGTTGCGGCGACTTCTCCCACATCTCCTACTTTCAAACGTAGCCGATTAGTCAAGTTCCTGGAGGATTTGAACATCCGTCCCAACGACCCGCCCTACGATCCCAGTGAGCGGGAATACCGCAATAGCATGTCTGCTTCAGGACTTGCGGCATCTGGCTCCATGGGATTCTCGACGGCTGCCTCGAGGACCTCGTTGCCTCACATTCCGTCATCGTTTGGGCCGAGCATGCTGACTCCTTCGAACAACCCAGAAGCAGACTCGTTCGCCTATATCGAGACCCTTCTCGAGTCGCTTGCTATACTGGGGAAGCTAGGCAGCGCTCTTGACATCGTCGCCCAAAAGCTTCCTCAAGAAGTGTATACTCTTGTTGAGACAACACTTGATGAAGTGGCAGAACGTGCGGAATACGGCAGAAGAGGATCCATGATGGGTTCGCTCGCGCTTCACGTAGGTGCCTCCCGAATGGACGACATGTATCTCTTGCTGGCGTCTGGAGGATCTACCACTTTGGGTTCTGGCGTCATTAGTGTTGGTGTTGCGGCTGCTGAGCAGTCACGAAACGGTGGATTGGTAGCAGCGTCATCACTACGGCTGGCGGCTTTGGAGGCCTCAACCAAGCGAATGGACCAGGAAGTGATGAAGGATCTGTTCTGGACGCTGTACTCTAAACTTGATGCAGTAGCCCAAGGGTTCCGCGTGATCTATGAAATTGCAAACCGAATAGGATCGGTAAGTGGAACATGCGTTGTGTTCGCTTAGAAAAACGAGATGTCTTATAGTTTCTACCCATAGCGTCGCGATTTCAAGGACTCGTCAGGTGCCAAACCAGGTTCCCTGTTTCCTTTGGCCGAAATATGGGCACCCGTACAAGCTGAGGTATGTCTTGCACGATTGCAACTTCCTTTTGCTGATTCTCGTCTAGATCCGAACTCTGCTCAACGACTACATTACAGATGATGAGCAAGGGGCGGTATCAGGTCGCAATCCTATCTCTTCAATCAATGAGGTCTTGCGGGAGGGCAAGTATAACCGTGACAAGCTGAAGGTAAAGCTTCAAATCAGACCAGTCACTGCGAATCATAAGAACTCAGTCGCATCATTTTAGCCCGTATTCAGATTCGCCGATACGGATATGAAAAAGACTTCGAAACTTCTGCGACAGTATGAGGATGGTCTTGCACGGTCGTTACGAGATACCGTCCCTGGTCTGGTCCAAGGTCCTTCAGATGGTATCGTACAGGCGACACTCTCGGCTGTTGGTACAGACGATCGACTTCTCGGGAGTGGACATCACCACAGGACTCTCGTTCATCCAGACGCGTTCCACGTTAGTCTTCTCTTCCAGCCAACACTAGCGTTCATGGAGCGCATGGTGGAAGTTTTACCTTTCGGTCACGAAGCTAGTCGAGACTCTACATTTCTCTTGGAGGAGTTCGTGCTCAAAGTTTATCTTCCTCAACTGGAAGACAAGATCTCCCTTATGTTTCATCAATCCGTCAGCGGTAAGAGTCCCATGGTTACTAGCCTCGTGTCTCAAATTTGAACTTTCAACTCCTCAGGTCCCGACGCCTTCCAGCCAGATCCAGTCTCTCATCAGCTTTCACTTCAGCCTTTGATCAAAGTAAGCATCAGAGCATTAGAGCTGTTGTCTTGGTGACTGATCCTGGACTCAGGCCGCTATACAACTTATGGCTCTGATCAACTCGCTATGCGCCATGTTGCGGACTACTCCCTTCCATCGGGAGAGTTATGCTCGGCTGATCCTAACAGTCATCGTCCAGTTTTATCAACGCTGCAGTGATAAGTTTCAGGACCTTGTGTCCCTGCGGAATATACTGGAACCAGAGGCCCCGCCACGGATTGCTTTAGCTGCACAGTGGACACAGCAAGCGGAGCTCGTCCCGTGTCTGAGTGAAATGCTCATGCTATCCAGGAAGACGGAGTCTTGCGATGTGGATCACCTGCATAAGCAGGAAACTCACCTGGAAACCAACTTGCTAGGCGACAGGTCCGTTGTTAGAGAAGAGTTGATCGCCACAACGCGCGATCTCTCTACTCTTGCTACCCTATATCACAGCGTGGTACGTGGCCTTCATCACTTTCTACGAATAGAGAATTCAATTGCAGTATAGACCTGGTTCACCGCACAGCTGAACTTGTTGAAATCTGTGCCTGAAAACGCCCTGTCCCCCACCACGCCCCACCACCTGGAACCAGCGAGCGCAGTCACTCCTTTCACTCCTTATGTCCCTAGCCTCGCGGCTATTCTTCCAGTCGAAAACTTGCGATTACCGCTATCGTCTGCCATGGCCATGTATGTCATTTACTTGACTCGCTCGGACTTGCGCTGACCTACAAGCGATTCAGGCGGTTCCAAGCTCTCCTCAAGACATATGAACAGCTGTCGGAGGCGATTCTGCACACCCTTCATGTCGATGTACGATGTCGTGTCATGCATCATCTCAATCTGGCACTACGTTCGGTGAGTAAATACTAGCAGGTACCTAGTTGGACATGCTGACATTGTGTGCAGGGTAACTATCGGATAGAGCAAGAGGCGACTGAGCCAGACCCGCACGTCACCGATCTCAACATCGAGTTGAGTAAATGCGACGAGATCATATCGAGGACACTAGCGGCTGAGGAGCGTGGGTAAGCCGTATTTGTATCCTTGTGCATATAACATACCGTGACTCACAGATATTCGTAGCTTTGTGTTCGAGGGTATCGGTCATCTTATGGAGAGTCTTCTCATTGCAAATGCGCGATACATTCGCAACGTCAATGCTATGGGTGTGCAGAAGATGACTCGAAATATTTTGGCTCTGCAGCAGAATGTCAAAACTATTGCCATCGAGTCCAAGGTCACGCCATTCGACCGTGCAAAGCGATTCTACTCTTTATTCTCGATGTCTACCGCAGTAAGTTACCGTTTCATCGTACATCGTGTTTCATGCTCACGGACCTCCCTCGACAGGATTTACTGGATACTATAAGACAGAAGCAGGAGTTCTCGTTTGAGGAGTACAAGACGATTATCGACCTGCAGTGTGGTATAGACCCAGCGCTGGGCGAAAGTGGAGGTGCACAAGCAACGGACCGCAACTACAACATGTATATAATTGAACTGCATGGACTTGAGCTGGAGAACTCAGCAGAAGACGGCAGCCCATAATGCATAACGTCTCGTGTACTATTGGATCATTCACACTATTTATTCTAGTTTCCACGTCGAGCAACTCTATCCTGGACACCTATCCATTAGCCAACGGAATATATCTATCCCACGGCCTGTGGTGGTTCTTTTGACCTCTTGTTATGTGTAATCCATGTTAGACTGCATTCGTCCGCTACCATCATCTTCTTCGACAGTACCTCTCCTGCATGATCTGAGAGTTCGACGCTGAAACGACCAGGAGTCAAATCTCCCGTGTTCGCTGACGTTGATGTGTACATCATTGTCGGCACTTTACTAAGGAGTCGTTGATAGGAGCGACGAAGGAACCTTTTCGGCAAATGCGAGTGTACGGAAGACGTGATTTCGGAGTTTGGTTGGACAAGCTGCGGTGAGTATTGCCTCTCCCTGCGTGTGAGGGGAGTGTCTGGTGGACAGGCGAGAGCCTCGACATCTTGATATACGTGCGTTTCTTGCGTGAGGGGGCTCCGAATTCCTGCACGAGTAATAACATCTCTTTTCGTGGTCTGCAGTGATTCCTCGGATATCAAAAGTGTCCTGTAGGTCACTTGCAGCGGAGGAAGTACTTTGCGATGATTACTAGCGAAAAATCGCCACCGAATGTTGACCTCGCGACGCTTGGATAGAGGTCCAAATAGTCGTGCATCCTCAGATTTGGGGTCTGCGCGTGCTGGAAGGGTGGGTGGTGTTTTTAGATGATGTGGCTCCAAATGTTTAGTCATGCGTGAACGTGGAGAGGTCAAGAGAGCAGTGAGTTCTGGCGAGTAGACTGGGGGACGAGATTTCTCCACAGCGGGTATAATTCGCTCTGGAATCGGCTGTGCCGCATTACTAGGAAGCATAGGCTAGGAAGACGATCAACGAAGAAGAAAGGAATGTATTAATAGAACGTTACCTGCAAGAGCTCCCATCTTAGCTTGCCTCGTCTCCCATACGCAATTTCCAGAATATAGTCCATGGCTTTGCGACGTCCCATATTTGCCGCCTCTATTCTACGCACGGTCTAGGCAGTCAAACGGTGAGCGTCCCAACCTGACTTTGAAAATGAATCGTGCACGACCTTTTGTACTCGTCTCATTTTCTGCGCGCGCAGGATGACGTCGCCCTTGGGCACACGGTCTATAGTGTGGACATCATCCCCGTACTTTATTCGGAAGAATTGTCTGCACAATGTTCAGTATCATGTCGAGCCAGGATTGCATGTGACTCCTCACTCACCGAAGATACTCAGTCGGTAAAAGGTCTACTTGGCGTTTGTACTGTACCAATATCTGGGCGAAATTTTTGGATGCTTTGCAACACGACATGTACAAGCTGGTGCGGGTGGTTGTGACGAAGATATGGACCTCGCTGATACTATACTTCGAGATTCTAGCAATTGTAAAGCTTAAGGCCAGCAGGTGAGCTTGCACCGTGACGGCGTGCTGGGCGCAGAATCGCGGAGTCTGAATTTGAGATCATAATAACGGTTACATAAAAATAGCTATAGCTGCCTTGTCACGATCGGATGTCACCGACGTCGACGAGGACTCTGCATAGTCCTCTACCTGTGCTCACGTTTTTGAAAGGCTGCAGATACTATCAATCGTTTTGGATCTGAGCGTTGAGTCCTTGTCATGCGTATCTGTGAGTTATGCCGACTAACAGCCTTCAGATAAGATCACGACACGAGTGCTCATCCTCAGGCTGTCGTCTCGTAGCCATCCTAGTAGGGATCCTGGTACAACGCAGTCAAGTGGTTACCATTTCCTCATCTCACGAAGGACAACAAGATGCACGAAATCTCCTGGTCGTCTTCTCTCCGAGTCCTTCCTGCGTAGTATGAGCGAACGTTCTCCGCTGATTATCCGGACCGACGCAACGATTTCTGCATCCTAGAGGACTGTCTGAGATATAAAGGCATATGCGCTCACAGTCTTTTTGCCCAGTCCAAAACTCCCTGGTATTCGATCATGTTACACTTTTCTTCGAGCTTGATTTTACTCGCTACTGTCTCGGTCGCTCTTGCTCAGCAGCAGGTGAGCCAATGTCAAAATCTGGCTCATACTTGTGGATACTCAGCACGTCAATAGGAATGGGCACAATGTGGTGGTATTGGATGGAGTAAGTACTACGCGACAAAAAAAATTTGAACCTCATTGATCATTCGTCGCTCAGGTGGAGCCACAACCTGTGTATCTGGCACAGTTTGCACCGAGCTCAATAGTTGTACGTCTGAGCAATACTTTTCCAAAGTCATATATGAACATCAATCTACTTCAGATTACTCCCAGTGTATTCCTGGCGCTGCACCCCCACCGTCAACCACTGCACCAACGACCGGTGCCCCTGCTCCCACCGCGACCGGTGCCTTGATCCGCCTAGGCGGAGTCAACACCGCTGGATACGATTTCAGCGTTGTGAGTTGAAAAACAGTATCATGTCTTGATATGCATTGACTTTGGATAGGCAACCAATGGATCGTTCACCGGAACTGGAGTCAGCCCTCCGACTGCTCAATACACGCACTTTGCCGGGGAAGGAGCGAACCTCTTCCGCATTCGTGAGTCCTATTATTCCTATCCAATTGATTTCTCAGTCATTTACCAGGCTCACGTTGAATAGCATTCGGTGAGGGTAACTCAATATTTTGGTTCTGATGGTTGTCTTACTTGGCTCACAGCATGGCAACTGATGACGCCGACGCTCGGAGGGTCCATAGACCAAGGATTTCTCTCTGAATACGACGCCACGGTACAATCTGCTTTGAGTTCTGGACCCAATGTCTTCGTGATTGTTGACGTTGTACGTCATACGTACCAATTCTCTCTGCTCTACTTGACAATGTTTCCAGCACAACTATGCTCGCTGGAACGGTGGTGTCATAGGTCAAGGTGGTCCTACAAACGCTCAATTTATTAGTCTGTGGACACAGCTCGTTGCGAAATACGGCCAGAACGAGCGCATTATCTTCGGTATGTTGTTCATAGGTGGGATATAATGAGCCGTGGCTGATGGGAACTCAGGTATCATGAACGAGCCACATGACCTCCCGTCTGTGGCGACATGGGTCGACACTGTTCAGCAAGTTGTCACCGCTGTGCGCACGGCCGGCGCAACAAACTTCCTGTTGCTTCCTGGAAGCAGCTATTCATCCGCACAGGCGTTCCCGACCGAAGCCGGACCTTTGCTTGTACAGGTCACAGACCCGCTTGGCAATACCGACAAGCTTATCTTCGATGGTGAGTTGAACTCATTTTACAGAAGAAGTATGATGAATCTTGTCCCTGTAGTACACAAGTATCTTGACAGCGACAACAGTGGCACCCATGCCGATTGTGTCACCGTGCGTTCCAGTTTATCGCTCCTCCGATTCCGATATGGTCTCACCGTGTATTTTCAGGACAACGTCGATGTACTCACCACCTTGGTGCAGTTCCTGCAGGCCAATGGTAATCGTCAAGCTTTATTGAGCGAGACTGGCGGTGGAAACACTGCTAGTTGCGAACAAATGTCAGTCCTTGTACTCAAATGCATTCCACCTCACACTCCTGACGTGATTATCCTTCCAGGGTGGGAACCGAGCTAGCCTTCGTCAAGACCAATTACCCCACTCTTGCCGGGTTCGCGGTGTAAGATCTGTCCATTGCAAACGCAATATCATTATCTAACTCGAATGCTCTACACAGTTGGGCTGCAGGGGCATTCGACGATACCTACGTCCTCTCAGTCTCTCCCGACGGCAATACCGATCAACCTCTCTGGACCCAAGCAGGTGAATCACTTTCCCCAGCACGATATGATTCAATTTCTAACCACAACTATCAGTCCTGCCGAATCTTCCTTAAATTATCCGACTATAGGCGTATTATTGCGTGTTTATGTAGACTACGTAGACAGATTGGTGGTAACGCAAAATCTATGGTTTCCTGTTCTTGATCGAAATGGTTGAGGTCATTCGGAGATATCCGAAGTCGATCTGCGTAAGCGGAATCTGGCCAAGATAATCTACCACCAAAGATCCATAATCTCATCTCACCCGGGGCCACCGTGACTTTTTCTGCGATCTCTCTCCATTGTCAGTACTCAGAGACGTGATTATGGTCAGTTTGAACTTCATTTTGACATATCCTGTGCTCACATGAGTCGTAGCCAGCTCCTAAGGGAAAGAAATCTAGTGGACTGGGTCGAGCGATCATCAACAGAAAAGTGAAGGATGCACGACGCACCCATGATGATAGCGGCCTTGTTCGTAAACCTCTCCTTCTCGTTATCTCTTCATTGCTCATATCAACGGAATTTTTAGTACATCACCGATGTTGAAAATACCACCCGATTAATGTCGATCACCCAAGAGCGGGATTTAGACGAGTTCCTCAATACTGCTACGTTAGCGGGTACTCAATTTACAGCAGGTGAGTAGCTGTGATAGAAAGAGTTCCGACGTGTTGACATCTTTGCGCTAGAGCGTCGTAACGTCAAGGTGATTAGTGCACCCGCTGGAACGCAGCACAATCCCTATCTCTTGTCAGAGGAAGAAGAGAAGAAGGCGTTGCAAAAACATCAAGAGAACAAGGAGAAGTTGCGGGTTCCTCGGCGGCCAGCTTGGACGAAGACTCTGACCACGGTACAGCTTGACAGACAAGAGAAGGACGCATTTTTGGACTGGCGGAGAGGATTGGCCCAGTGCGTAATACTATATCTGCGCATTGATGCATCAACTTATGGCGTATCAGGCTGTCAGAGCAGGAGAACTTACTCCTGACACCATTCGAACGCAACATCGAAGTGTGGCGTCAACTTTGGCGGGTTTTGGAGAGGTCACACCTCGTCGTACAAATTGTCGATGCAAGAAATCCTCTCCGATTCCGTTGTGAGGATCTGGAATCATATGTGAAGGATGTAGAAGGATCAGAGGGAGAGAGTGAGACAGGGAAAGACAAGAGGAAGAATCTTCTGTTGATCAACAAGTCTGATCTCCTCACGTCCAAACAAAGGTCAGTCACAAGTACGTCAAATTGATCAGACAACTCAATTTTGTTCGGCGCACACGACAGGCGGCAGTGGGCAGATTACTTCGACGCACAAGGGGTGCAGTATGCTTTTTACTCAGCCGCGAATGCTGCAGCATTGCAGAAAGCTCGTAAAGAAGAACAGGAAGCACAGGAACGCTTGGAAGCTCGGGAAGGGGCCGCATATTCAGGCGACCGCCTGCCCGTCTTGGATGATATGGTGGACGATGACGGTGATGACAGCGAGGATGACAGCGAGGATGGTGATTTGTGGGAGGATGATTCGGAGGATGGTTCAGAAGACGACTCAGACAACGACATCTTCCAATTTGAAGACGAATCCGACGATATTCAGGACCCTCGTGCACGAGTGCTCAGTGTCTTGGAACTGGAGGAGCTATTCTTACGAGTTGCTCCGGATCTAGGAAGTGCGTCGCTACCATTTCCTTTCCTGCAGCGTACTTACAGACCTCTACTTCCTAGCATTTGCCGACTCAAACGGTAACGCGCCAACGAAGGTGGTTGTCGGTCTGGTTGGTTATCCTAACGTTGGAAAATCTAGCACAATCAATTCCCTTATCGGAGAGAAGAAAGTCAGCGTTTCGTCGACCCCCGGAAAGACAAAACATTTCCAAACTATACAACTCTCGCCAGCTATGACACTATGCGATTGCCCTGGTCTCGTCTTCCCACAGTTTACCACTACACGAGCCGATCTTGTCTGCGATGGTGTACTGCCCATAGACCAGCTGAGGGAGTTCACCGGTCCAATCTCTTTGGTCACACAGCGTATTCCGAAGGAGGTACTTGAAGCCACCTACGGTTTAACTATCAAGGTGCAATTGCCAGATGAAGGTGGCACCGGGGAAGTGACAGCCGAAAACTTCCTTATATCCTATGCAGGTACGATTTTCAGCTCTTCAGCCTCTCGACTTCGATATCTAATGATTTGGAACC
This sequence comes from Antrodiella citrinella, assembly GCA_004802725.1. NCBI lineage: Eukaryota > Fungi > Basidiomycota > Agaricomycetes > Polyporales > Steccherinaceae > Antrodiella > Antrodiella citrinella. The sequence continues at coordinate 33,176 of SGPM01000188.1, read as the reverse complement.
AGTCGGAAGGGGTTTCACAAGGTCTGGCCAAGGCAATCCTGACGAAGCACGCGCCGCTCGTGTTGTTCTGAAGGATTACGTCAACGCGAAGATCCTGTTTTGCCATGCTCCCCCCGGCATCGAAGATGACATCTTTAACCAGCAGACCCGCGAGATCTGTCTTCGCCGTGCCGCAGGCAAGAAACGTGCTCCTGTAACCCGCGTAGGGAAGGGCGCAGACACGTTCATCGCTGCACCCAGAGGACCGGACACAGGTCTGCCAGACGGCGCATCAACCGGCGGGCAGAAGTCAGATAGACTTGACCAGGATTTTTTCACCAGTAACTCTGGGCTCTCGTCGCGGCCGTTCGTGCAAGGCTCTGCACAGAATGGAAATTCCTTCACTAGAAGCAGGCTCTACCCCCATCAAAATGCAGTATTGGACGATGGGACCTCGGGAGGTGGTCGAAGAGCTCGGATTGCTGCTGTGTTGGCTAATGCTGGCGGGGAGGTTCCTTCGGGTAAAAAGCATCATAAGAAGGTGAAAAGGGTGAAGCAAAGGAGCGGGAGAGGCTATGATTGAAGCCTCACAAGTCCTGTGGAGATAATTGGCTTGTCACCCCACCATATTCGAGGTCCAGCAGCTGTGTAGTGTTTAGTTTTGTATTCTAAGCTGCTTCGTCTGGTTACACTTACTTTTCACGTGGTAGTCATGTGTGGTGGTCAGACGCGTCTCAAAAACTTTGTCGGAGCTTGAAACATGAACGCGACGACTCTGGCCCTCTGGGCGTCAGCTGCTATTGCACTGTTTATTCCGATCCCCCACTGCACTTCAGCAAGCTCTCCTCTCAATTCTCACGAAGTCAAGGTGCACGGACTGTTGTAAGTATGGGACATATCGTAGTCTCACTCGGTGTCTCACCTCGGTCGTTACGAAGCGGAAATGCCTGCACGTAGTCAGGCAGATGTCAGTCGTACCTCAGGCTCGGACAAGGCTTATATGCGCGAAGAAGATGGACGTGTATGCGCAAGATTGATGACGGTCAACAAAAGAGGACGAAAAGAGGGTAACTATTTTGTTCGATTCTGTAGACATGGTCTCATTTGAAACACGCAGTCCTTCTCCTCAGTGTATCGCGACCTCTGACGATAGGCCGCAATGCGGAGATATGGTGAGTTGAAAACTGTGGAATTATGCATCTTTACCTGAGACTTGTTCTGGTAGCTCATATGTCGTCTCTGATCCCGTTGTATCGAGCGTGCATTGCAAGCTATATGCGTTGGTATTCGGTTCTAATCGGGATAGTCCCATACTGAAAGCAATCCCATTCAAGTGTTAGTTCAAGCCACGGCGGGGTCATCATCTCATGTCAGGTCATTATAGTCTTACCTCGGTGGTGGACATGATTGATCCTCACATAATGCAGGATCTTTCAAGTAACGGTCTATTACTGAACGGTCATTGGATTCGCGGTTCCTCTGCGATTCTCATGCATGGTGACGTACTTCAACTGCCATCGTCTCAAAGTGTGTCCTTTTTTCGCAGGAATCGGGATATTAACTAATGACCTTGTAGAGTTTACGTGTATGCATCTCTCACAAGCACGCAAAGACAGACCCGACGTATTCAACTCAGTGACTGTCAAAGAACAGGTGTGTCGACTTAACTTATGCTTTGTGCATATCCTGATCATGGTCCTCAGTCCCTTGGACGCTGGATAGTCACGTCACATTCGCTGGGAAGCGGATCTTTTGCCACAGTTCGATTGGCCATGGATACCTCGCAATCGGTACACAGACAAGTTGCATGCAAAACTATCAAGCGGAAACAAGGTGATAGGCGTAACACGGTGGTCAAGGAAGCCCAGATTCTAGGCGCACTCAACCATGTATGTCGTTCACTTTCTTAATGCAACTAATGCTCAACTTGGTCAACCAGCCCAACATCAATAGGGTTTACGATGTCGTCTCAGACAGTAAACACATGTGCGTACAACATAATGTTACTCTCACAAGTTTATTTTAATTTGTCACATAGTCATATTTTCCTCGAGCTATGCACCGGCGGCGATCTATTCTCCTATATCGCTCACTACGAAGCGACGGGCTATCGTTTATGTGAAGGTGAAGCGCAGTACATCATGTACCAGCTCCTTCAAGGATTGGAGTACCTTCATGACAGATTGATTTCACATCGAGGTGCGCTTTCACGGTGTCCTTTCGGCGTAATTTTATTCATTTGAGGCTTCCAGATCTGAAGGTATGTATGATGTCGAGCTCGGGCATTGATATACTGCAGCTCAACTACAAAACAGCCCGAGAACATCCTTTTGTACTCTCCAGGACCGTATCCTCGCATCCAGATTGCAGACTTTGGCCTGGCAAGGCCCAAATCATACCAAGAAACGCTGAATGTATGCGGAACTGTGCCGTATCTTCCACCAGAAGGTATCGTAGCACTGGACAACAAGTTGATGGGTTACGTCGGGATTCCTGCTGATTGCTGGAGTGCCGGCGTGATCATGTATTTGATGCTGTCGTAGGAGCCTTTCCTACCGTCTTGAGCAGATGCGTTCAATCCGACTAACACTTTCATTCTAGCGGAAGGCATCCCTTTGACTATGGCGTTGTTCCTGGCGGTTCGGACTGGCCAAGCTCCCTTATCATACAGTCTCACGACCATGAATCGCAGTTCTGGCTCAGCTCAGAACGCAATGATGAAGTCGTCAAGAGGCGTATCATTGGCGGTGATGTAGACTTTCCAGAGGAAATTTGGGGGAAGATACCTGACGGTAAGCAACTTTGGCGATTGTTGGTAAGCTCTACTTGAAAGCACTCATTTTCGCAGCGAATGCCCTATGCAAATGGCTGCTTTCCCCAGATCCGCTGCACAGGGCAACCGTACGCGATGCACAGAATAGCAAATGGATTAAATGCGATCTAGTAGAGCTGAAAGCTGCATATCGAAAGCGGATGAACTCCCGGTAATCTTGTCAGAAGACTTCGACTTTCTCTCTGCTATGTGCTATGCTTGGACTGGACTCTCTGATCGACCTCTCTTCCGCTTCATCTTGGACAATGCTGCTATAAATCGGATGTGCCAATTTCGGTACTTTGTTACATAAAGATCTCGCGCATGAATACAATCCACTGTTCCTAGTTGTTGTTATACAATATATCGTGATATAGACTGCTCTTTTCTGTTCTGCTCCCACCTCTGAAGCACCCTACGCCTTCAAAAAGTTGGCGTGGACTGCAGGATCGATGTCAATATACGAATGAACATAGGAAACCTGAGATACATACAATGGACGTGGTCTGCACCAAAAGTTGAAATCTAAGACGGGTCGATATTAGTACCTATCTCCGAGAATTATTTGTGAACTTACGAAGTAGTAGCCGTGGTCGTACCCTTCGTGGTCTCTGACCCGGACTTGCACCTCGTCGTACCCTTGGTCCCGAGCGGCTTTCAAGAAGTTGTCGGGAAGCAATTGTCCATTCTTGTAGTGCTTGTCACCGGTACCCTGTACAAAATGGTCAACAGGGAGAACAGCGCCGATAACGAAACATCCCACATAATCTATCAGAATATGTACAGGAGTCTTGGGAAGCTTCTTGACCAGTTCTGTCGCATCGTATAGATCTTGTCCTTCCGCGATACCACCTGCGAGATACCCTTTGAAAGCGGTTTCTCCCCATGGGCACTTAGATGGGTTGCAGATAGGCGCGAATGCGGATGCGGAGCGATACTGCTTGCTTCCACCCAGGAGAGAAGAAAGGTAGAGAGTCAGGGAACCGTGTCCACCCATGGAGTGTCCAGTAATAGATTGACGAGTGAAATCCTGGGTGGGAAGTCCGAGTCGCATCCGTTTATATAATGTGGTACGAGGATAAATGTGGAACATACAACAGGAAGTCCTGCTGCCTCAATGACCTGAGGGAGCTCGACTGTGACATGTGTCAACATGTTGTAGTGTTTGGCCCACTTCGGGTTGGTTGCGTTCAGATAAAATCCAGCACCTATGGATACAGGCTTCCATTCAGGCATATTTCGTCTTAAGGCAAGCAGTAGGTAACCTCGTACCTGTTCCAAACTGCCAGTCATCGTCCTCTCCTTCAACACCAGCACCTCGAGGAGAAGTGTCGGGAAACAACAGAGCGATGCCCTCTTTCGCCGCAGGTCCAATGAACGCGCCCTTCTGCGCTCTACAGCAGCCCTTGAGCTCAGCTTTGTAACAACGAGAACATCATGAGCACTCACCCAGTATCCTCAGAACATTCAAGACCAGCAAGAAAGACCAACACAGGCACTTTCCCAGCTGCAGCGTTCGCGGGAATGAACAAATTAAACTTGGCATACACTCCACCGAGGGCAGTAGACTGCGGACGAGTCAACCGAAAGATCTGTAGTATAAGAGAGGACAACTGACCTTGAACTTGTACTTCGTCAAATGCCCATCGAATGATTTGGTGACGGATACGGTCTCGAGACTCATGATGAAAGTCAATGGGAGAATGCAAGGTAGTCGCGACGAAGCTGATCAGGACAAGGACTCCGAGGTCAGGAATAAATGGACCGGCTCTGATCTAATCTAGACGCCCACGAACGTCACTGTGACACTGTGAGCACATCACCTGCGAATTTGGCGCGGTCTGAAGTTGTGAATGCCACTGGAAACGGACGACATTCCAGATCAATATTCGATCAATCCTCATTATCATTACCATACTACGATATTATATCCAGGTAGAGTAGGCAGACATGATGGAGGAAGTCTGCGAGTTCCGAGTCTGCTACGAGTTTGCGAAGGAATTGACACGGGATTCAGAACGATTGTCTGCTCATGACGCCAAAAATTACTTGCCTAGATGTCAGCAGATCACCGGCCGTCCGTGGTCAATCCAGTGTTGGAAGTTGGCCTCGGGCTAGGAGTTCCGCTCCCTGACGTGACTTCTCCCTTCCCAAGGCTCTCTGCCATCTCCACACGCTCACTTTCCTGTCGAATTTCATTCGCCTCGTTGGATTCAGCTCCAGCAGTCGCCTCCGACGAGGACTCGGTGTCTGAGGACTCTGTGCGCTCTTGACCTTCGACCACTCGTGCGAGATGATCGGTAATTCCGAGGTAGAAAGTGGCAGGCTTGAACTTGATCTCGCGGCCCATGATTTCTGCCCACTTGTACCGGGCGGTGTTCACCCATCCTACCAGATCAAGGTGATTTACGCCCTCCAACGTGCCCAGGTATGTTCCCTGTACCAAGTTAGATCAGAACACAAGTGCAAGGTACGTGAGAAAATACTTACCCATTGCGCTGACTTCAACGAGACTAGACCGTCATTTGGACCTTCCTTCTCCAAAACTACCGAATGCGACCACCTGTATAACGCAGTCAGTACCCACAAAGATGTCGCAATCAGCTGCCCAACACTGATACGATTCAGTGATCGCCGTTGAAACGCTGACTCACTTCCAAGTATCGATCATTCCAGGCTCGTATACAGCGCCCCACGAAAAGTACTTCACCCCGGCTACGTCAGGAGTCTCCTCATTGAACTTGCGCATGTTGTCCATAGTGAGAGCCTCGAAGGCTTTACCATCGCCCCCGCCATTTGGAAGGAGATCAAGGAGTGACAACACAGAAGGCATACGACCCGGCCCTACGGTTTCGAGAAACGTGTCGGCGAATGACGATCCGCGATGTGGAGAGGATATGGTAGTAATTGACAAGACTTCAAAAGTACGACTTGTGAGATGTGTTGTGAGATAACGACAGTCTATCCCTCCCTATGAAGCAGTGTTGAGTAAGGATATATACAACGTCATCGATGCTGTTATGTACCATGCTATGACCTAAAGTAATCTGCTTCAACTCGGAAGGAATAATGAAACAAGCAGTCAATGAACGTACCGATCAAGTGGACACTTCGACCAGGATAGACTTCGCTAATCCGCTTCTCAAGAACCTTGGCTCGATCCACGGGTGAGCTCGTGGCGGGAACCCGAGTGATGAGAACCTACGAGTAAAGAAATGAACATGCTGGTCATCAATGGAGCAACATATGTACCTCTACGCCGTTCGTTTCCAATGCATCCTTTATCCCCCGCCAATGTGACACATTGACAGGAGCTATCGAAGGTCCAACCTTAACGGTGTCAAATCCGAGCAGACCATGGCAGAACACAACAGGGTTTCGCGGAGTGACGTCTGGAAACGTAGAACATACGTCAGTGCGAGAGTAAGAGGCACAGCAAGATACTGACATCGTTCACGTATACGCTCTCTTTGTTTCTGCGCGTCCGCTGCTTTGTCCGTTTCGTCAAGAAACGGATCCATGTTCTCCTTGTCCGTTGCATTATCCATAGTAAACCAGCCTTTCCAAGCATTCGGTAAAATGGGGGGAAATATTTGAGATGTTGGTGCAGTGGTATGTATGCTCTTGCCCTTCTCATGAATGAAACGTAAAGTGTCCAGAGAAGAGCGTTTAGGTGACGTCGTAAGTAAGGGTGGCGACCGTGTTAGATGTGCTGCAGGAGGGGAATGTGGCAAAGCAAGGGGTATCGGTGTAGGAGAGTACAAAAGGTCCAGGTCTGACATCGCTTCCTCTGACGAGGACGAGGATGCAAATGGATCATCAAAGGGGTCGACGTAAGGAGTCCGATAAGTAGAAGGAGACAAGGGAGAGATGCATGCGGTAGGTAAAGCACTACGTGCAAGGCTCGATAAGTAATTTGGAGGTCGAGAAGAATGGAAGGCCGATGGAAGTCGTGCAGCTTCTGGCAGCGAAGGCATGTCGACCGGTTGTGAACCCATCGCAGGGCGACCTCGAGAGAAGAAAGAATTATCGTGCAGTGCGTCATCCAATGCCGCGAATGTGGAAGGAGACGGAGGGTTTGACTGAGGAGGATCTGGGCGAGGTTGACTGGAACCCTCGCCGTTAGCTAGAGTCTTGCCAGTGAGCCAACGCAGGACAGGTAACGCGGGATGCTCGGACTGGTTCCTAACAGCAGGAGACGGAGCGGCGCGACTTTGACTGAAGCCATTTGGAGGAGTGGAAATACTGAAAGACTTTGCAGAATGAGACGGTCGAAAGCTAGACGAGGCTACCATGTTTGCAGTACGGGATTGATGGTCTGGAGACGGTGGTCTTGTGCGTGCAACTTTGGCATGATCCCATACGAACGATTCGTCCAGAGAGCGACGACGAGACGCAGGTTCACTGGCACTAGACGGAGTACTTGATAGCGGATGATTCTTGGGTGCGGGCGATTCTGAGGAAAAGAGAGAGGTAAGACGGGAGGAGAGAGTAGAACTCTTTTGGTCCGTCCGCGCGTGTGGCATGCTCAGGCTCACCAGACCTCGAGCTCTTGAGCAGTCAAGCCGCCGTCCTTGTTGCCGAATAATGGTGACAATATGGAAATCGCTGGGGCGAGCGATGGTACGGTAGAAGACAGTTGCAGGATCCTCCTCTGCCTGCAGTACTGCACCACATCGTGGCAGCGTACTGGAAGCGCCCATAATCGTTATGGGCGTCTGAGGTAAGACCTGTCGGACTCGGACTTGTGGTCACTTGAGCTCGCTATTGACCACGATGAGCAGTCAGCCACTGCCAACATTGCCCTCAGTGCTCCCATCAAACCCAGCTCTGCAGGATGGTACGGTAGATTCAGTTCTTTGTACGTGTTCATTGAGCTGACTGCGGTCTCGCAGTCACTACTACTCCTCAGCAGATCATGGCGGGCCTGGGCAGAGTCACAAATCCCACTGAGTGAGTCTCTGTTCTTCATACAACCTCTTCATGTCACTGAGACACCTCTAGAACACCTATCTATATCTGCGCGCTGTCTGCTTGCAATCGCTTGTTTCCATCCAAAGATCGTCTCATGGCGCACCGCCAAAACGCCCACAATACGACAAACGACAGTGACATTATTACTTGGAACGAGTAGATACCTGTGCGACGTCTTGTCCCTTCATCTAGTGGTATGTGCACAGAAATCAACACCATTTTCAGGTCTCGACTCTCTATGCTCTGCACTGCATTTGTTCCTGGACGTAGGCGTTGATCGTACATCAGCAGACCAATAACGATAAATTGAGACTCGAGAGGTGTTTACTCTTTTATTTACAGTGATGACGCCGGTTGTGTCTACCTGTGTTCTTTGGTGACTCCTTTTCCAGATACTGCTTAGTACCCAGCATCGCATGCTGTGATTTGACAGACTGAAGTCGACCAGCCCCTCGACCTGGTCACGGCATCTCATTGATATAAACTCGAGTCTCAATGAACATCTATTCGACCTCGTCGAAGATTGTGAGTAGCAGAGATTTAGCTCATTCAACTGTCACTGACCTCCTATAACCCAAATCATGTCGTTCTTCTGGAAGCGGAAGAGTCGCGCAGTAGTCGATACCCGCCACACAAGCACAGTACCGTCACAAACGGAGAAAGTCGAAGCGGGACGTGATCATGATCACCGGTCTACATCTCAGACCGTCCCTCAAGAGTACGTCTCATGCAGGACAGTGCAGTGCCTTCACTTACAGAACTAGCAGACGACCTGCGCAATCATCTTCCACGCAGAAACCTATACCTTGGCCTTGGTCCGTTCATCCCATGGTGCTTGAACCCCCGGAGGCCTTGACGAAGCCTGGCGTTATACCTTCAACTGTGCCATCGTGTTCGCCATTCCCGAGATATGGACATTCATTGTCTCAAATCACCGCAGAAGAGGGAGCTCTTATTCTCTTCGGAGGCCTCGTAGATGACAACCTTACCACTGATCTCTACGCGATCTCTGCACGCGATGGTACCACAAGAGTCGTTGAAACAGTGGGCGAAACACCAGCACCCCGGTTTGGCCATGCGAGTGTCGGAAATACGCCCCTCATTTGGGGTGGAGACACCAGGAAGGTGAACGACAATGCTATCAAGGTCCTTGATAGCACATCATATGCTCCAACCTAGGTCGGTGTTCTTTATCCCGTCGTGGAGCAGCGCTGCTAACACTACGCCTGACCTTCAGTCGAACGACGGTGGTATAAGGTATCCATTGACGGAGATCTACCAGACAGTCGGTATGGACATACGATGTGCGGAATTGGTGAAGTCCTCTACATCTTTGGCGGACAAAAGGACGCGACCTTCTTCAACGACGTCTGGATCTCTCGTTTCCTGAATCACCTCTGCACTTCCCGCAAAGGCCTCTTGCTGGTTACTTCAACCTCACTGGTCCCCGGAGAGATTTCCGTTGGAAGCTGACTAAACATGGCTTGAACGCTCCGTCGCCCCCGCGGAGAACGAGCCATACTTGCGTACCGTTCGAAGACAAGTTGTACATGTACGTCAGTTTTTCTAAATTCAGTGTTTGTCTGGGCTTCACGCAAAAACAGGTTTGGTGGAACCGACGGCCAATATCATTATATCTGGTCATTTCATGTGGGACAAAGTCGGTGGACAAAATTGGCCTGTATTGACTCCTTTCACGCACCCTGTCAAGTTTCTCTAGATAATTCTTTGCACCTGCCAAAAGAAGGGCCGCGAACGACGACACTACTGTCGCTAGCCATAGAGAGCTGCGAAGCGATGGACGAGACGCGTTGCATGATACCAGGCCTCTTCGACGGCTGGAGTTCACCGGTTACATCCTTGAAATCGCCAGAAGAGCCTGTCGGCGCCGCGAGTGTAGCATTAGAAGCCTCGCGTGCACGCTCGACTTCAGAGACTCGTCGTATGTCTGGTCCAGAAGCTCGATGGCCAGTGCTAGGATCGAAGTCGAAGTAAGACGTGCCATTGGATGCACCGGAGTCTTGGCGCGAAGGATTCAAGCCAGTATCTCCGAAGGGATTGGTCCAAACGACCTCACTTTGGCGTCGCGAGTGAGTGGGTGATGGCTGCCGTCAACAGTGCAGCTCTTGTACTGGGAGGCCTCAGTCATTCAGCCAACCCATCGGAAGGCGATTCCGTTATTCACATCCTGGAAACGAGTGCGTAGGCCACGAAAATGCTTCATTGGGCTTCTGCTCATCGATTCACAGGTAATATCAAGTATCCTGCAGCTACCGCGGGCCTTCTGTCTCCGCCCAATCATAGGCAAGTAGCTGGCACCGGAATCTTGCAACGTTCAACGTCCATCGTGCATTGATCAAATGTTACTAACAATGTAATGATCTTCGGACAATGACATGTATCGGATGTGTACACTGTCGAACAACAACTGTTCACGATCATGGATATAGTATGTGCTAATTTCGACGCACGTCGCATGCTGTGCATGTGTGTTTGGGCCTTTTTGCAGATGGCGGCCAGACGGCGATACACGCAACAGATTTCCATACGGTGACTCGGTTGTGCGAGATCTGTCGACGGTGGTGAACAATCCCTATGCGCCGTTGCTAGGGCCGACAAGTGTTCGCGATAATGCCGGCGCTTGTGTTGAGAACGACGTTGAGACTCGTCGGCAGCGGGACTTTAGGGATGATCGTGACATACTAATGAGAAAGACGTGAACTCTGTGTATTCATAAGTTGAGGTCGACGAAGACGTTGAGAAAAGAGAGACGACGGGGATCAGCGAGTGCTTACGGGGGTGTTCGCTGCCCAGGAACGGCAACTTGAGCAATCAAGCGAGCGCTTGTGAACTTTGGCTACTTGCTTCATACCTCCTCCCTCTCTAGGCGGGACTGCTTGACGTCCTGGCTGTGCTCAGTCCTCCCCCTGGCCCCCACACATCCTTTTTCTCTCATTCTTAATCCGAGGGCAACCGCTACGCAGCAGCCATACCGTCCATTCTGGGAAACAGGTCCAGAAGAATGTCCTTCTTCTCCAGGAAGAAGCAGCATGCTCAAGCTCCCTCCAATCCCAATGTTACCGTCGCGCAATCTCCAAGTGCAGCACTATCTCAACTGCAGGGAGCTCAGCCAATGGTTCAGAAACCGCTGGCAAAGGAAACCAGCTATGATTCGTAAGTCCCAGAAACACACCCACATGTGCTGGCAGCAGCCGCAATCAACGACCTCTTTCTTGATGCTCATACATAAAATTTACGGTAGCGGACTCAACGGACGTTCAAGCCCCTCCTTGGTGCAGAACGGACAGCCCGTAAATCCTGCACAAGTTCAACAGCGTCAGGGACAGCCACGGAACGGAAGCCCAAGTACTGGTGCGCCCATTGTCAATGGCGCCCACCAACCAGTCGTATCGCAGCCTCAGCAAGCAACTCAACAGCAGGGACAACCACCCCAGCCATCCACTCAGCAGCCTGCTCCCCAACGACCGGCATATCCATGGTCTCAGCGCCGGCTTATGTTGCCTCCTCCTGCAACATTGCCGAAACCTGGTGTTGCCCCTCCTACTTCTCCCTCTCCCTCTCCATTTCCTCGCTATGGCCACGCACTTCCCGCTACGGCGACTGCTACCGGAGAGCTATTTCTCTTTGGTGGTCTAGTTCGGGAGACCGTCAGGAACGATCTATATTTGTTTTCAACACGAGACTTGTCTGCAACCTTGCTGCAAACGGCTGGAGAGGTCCCTTCACCTCGAGTAGGCCATGCAAGTGCGCTAGTAGGGAGTGTTTTGATCGTATGGGGAGGCGATACAAAGACGAACAGCAAGGCGAAGCCGGGAGACAAGCAGGATGATGGGCTGTATCTGTTGAACTTGGGTATGTCAATCGCTTCATAAGACATGTATGCCTTTTAACGGCCTTTCAGTTTCTCGTGAATGGACAAAGGTAGCTGTACATGGTTCCGCTCCGGTCGGTCGGTACGGACATGCGGTAACTATGGTTGGCTCCAAGTTCTACATGTTTGGAGGCCAAGTTGATGGCGAATTCTTGAATGACCTGTGGGCTTTTGACCTCAATCCTCGTACGTACTTCGCCTTTTGGAATTGTGAATCAGCTCTTACTAGTCACAGTTCGCACGAAAGCCGCTTGGGAGCACGTTGAACCAGTTGAGGGATCTCCACGGCCCGCTCAACGAACAGGACATATCTGCGTTACCCACGGCGATCGAATCATTCTGTGAGGATATTTCGGAAATCTGTCCGAAGTTTCACTAAACCTTCATTCAGTTTCGGTGGAACCGATTGTCAATACCACTACAATGATACCTGGGTCTTTGATACCAACACTCGTACATGGTCAGAGTTAAACTGCATCGGATTTATCCCATCACCAAGAGAAGGACATGCAGCTGCTCTGGTGGATGATGTCGTCTATGTTTTCGGAGGCAGAGGGGTGGACGGCAAAGACCTCGGTGATCTCGGGGCGTTCAAGCTTTCGAGTGAGTTTGATTTCTGATTTCCCGAAACCATACCCTTACTGGTTTGCTTGACAGACCAAAGATGGTATATGTTCCAAAAAATGGGACCCACGCCGACCGCCCGATCTGGACATGCTATGGCGTCGATGGGCAGCAGGGTATTCGTTCTGGGAGGCCTTGGAGGAGAGTCACTGAACCCTGCTAAGCCCGAAGATCATAATCAGGTTCATGTGCTAGATACGAGTGCGTCTTGCATACCCAATGTTATCCGCCATGCTGATGTATCACCTTTTCAGAACACATCAAGTATCCCGACTCGAACAAGGCACCACCTCCCGGACCGCCTACTGGACCTAGCCGAAAGTCCTCCGTCACCGTACAGGCTCCTACTCAAGGACCACGGCCCTCGTCCCCGGAAGATGGTGTCAACGGACGTGCCGTCTCTTCAATCGAACAGCGGACAGATGCAGATGAGGCGCGCCGAGCAATGACCTCGCCGAACGGAGCACGTCCCCAGCCCAACGGCACCGCTCATCCCGGAGCACCTGTCAAAGCCAAGCCTCCTCAGCGACCTCGACGTGAAGACGGAGACGAGCTTGATGATGAACGCGCAGCGGAGATGATCATCTCCGGCGAACGTGCCATGTCTCCCGAACAAGCTCGTGCGAGGAGTCCGACGACATTCAGTTCGAACCGCGCCATTTCCCCCATCCAGAATGGTGACCCATACATTCAACAGCAACCGCTGAGTATGGCAAGCGCAGCCATGGGCATCAATGGTGTTGTGGCTAGAAGTGTCTCGCCCTCTGTTGGGAAACCATCGTTGGACGGCTTTTACGGACAAAAGCCAGCGTCACCTGCGAACGGACCTAACGGATACACGAAGGCTGGCTCTACTGGCAATATCACCGCTGACCTTATTCGCGACTTGAAGGAAAAGGAAGCAGATATGGAGGCGCTAAAGAAGAGGGAAGTCTGGATGAAAGCGGCCCTCTCAAAGGCTTCTCGTTCTGGCTTCGTCTATGCTGATGCGGAAGACTTGAGTTTGGACGCGGAGGACGATGATATTGATGGCCGTAAGGTTGCTGAGATGGTCATGAACTTGAAGCATCTGAAGGCGAAGCTCCAGGTGTGTACATTTCGTAATCCACCGTTGCCTGTATCTTACAGAAGCATTTCTGCAGACCACCATTGTCGAGCAGTCAAAGGTGGCGTCGGAGCGCGTCGAGGAGGCCGAGAAGATTCGTGCCAGTGCCCTACAGGAGGCTGCCTATTATCGCGCGAAGTTGGCCGCTCTAGAGGCTAACTCCACTTCGGATGTATCACGGATGGACAAGGACCGTATTGCCGAGTTAGAGAGCCAGCTCGCTGTTGCCACTGCAGAGCAAGCTGATCGGGATCGCAAGGTGTCTGAGCTGAGCGAGTCGCTAGCGCTGCAGACGACTTTGCTTGAGCAAGCTGAGTCGCGAGCCGACGACTCTTCGAAGCGCGCCGACTCCGTTCATGAGATCCACCAGAGGACCATCCAAAGCCACAGTTCTCTCCGGGACAGACAAGTGGATCTTGAGAATGCGCTGCGGGAGCAATCAGATAAGCTGCTAGCTCAGTCATCTCTTTTGCAGCAGAGAGAAGCGGAGCAGATGAAGGCTGAATCACAATTGGAGGAGTTGATTGTAACTCGTGATCAGCATATACGCGCTTTGGAACAGGCAAAGACTGCATTGCAGGCTGCTTCTGCACGGGCGGAGGAGGTCGACACCCAGCATCAGCGTGCGCGCGACCAGATCGCTCAACTGGAGACGGACTTTGCCGAACTTCGTGGAGAGCTCGAGGCACGCAACAGCGAGATCGACGCCGCTCGGAGCCGGATGTTGGATGCCGAAAACTCATGGGCGAAGTCCCGCCAGGAGGCCGATGCGCTTAGGGCTCTCACCACTGGTGGGTTGGGCGAATTACTGGATACTCACCGTGACCTGAAGAGTGACGAGGATCGCGCTTCTCGCGGCCATGCCGAGAAGGTCAGCGCCATGGAGGGGGAGATCTCATCACTCCGAGACATGCTCAAGGAGGCCTCGCGACTCACCGAGGAAGCTCAGCAGCAGGTCTCACAGGAACGTCAGAAAGTCGGCGAAATGGAAGTTGAGGGCATGACGCTCCGGTCACAGATCGTCGGTCTGCGTACACAACTTTCTAGTGCCCTTGCTGATAGTGGCCGATTACGGCGGGATCTCGCCGCTAAGGACGCCCAACTGCGAGAGAAGGTCAATGCTGCTTCGAGTGCCGACGTCCGCCACGATACTCTGCGGAAATACTTGGCAGAGAATGGCATCGTCGAAGGGGAGATGTCGTCCAGGGACAACGGCGCTTCGTCTTCCCGTGTTGCCGAGTTGGAGGAGCAGCTCGTCAACCGGACACGTATGCATGAACGGTCCGAGCGGGAGTTGCAACGTGTCACTCAACAAAAGCGCGAGGCAGAGGCGCAGCTGGAGTCTCTGTCCGGAGATATCGAGCGTCTCCAGACTTCTTCGACAGGGCAGAGTATTGGCGACAGCAGTGCCGCTGAGGCGCGGGCAGAAGAAGCTGAACGCAAGCTTGAGGAGACGGAGACCAGCTACAAGGGTCGTTTGCAGCAATTGGAGGAGGATTATCAGCTCGCCGTCCACTATGTCAAGTATGTCTTCTTCATTCATTGCACCTGGTCATGATTGTTTAACCATTCAGCAGGGGCACTGAGAAGATGATGCGCAAGATGAAGGATGAGCTGACGAAGCAGAAGGTTCTCAACCAGACGATGCAAACTGAGTTGGATCGCTCGTCAAGCACAGAACCGGGCTCACGTATCCGTGGTATCAACGGACGAGGCACTCCGTCGTCAGACGATGGTGCCCACGAGATTCTGCGCAACCAGCTCTCCGATGCCCAACGCCAGGTACAGCGTCTCAACGGTGACAATCGTGAGCTTCGCTTGCGTATCGACACCTTGGAGCAAGACCTAGAACACATGAGGGAGACCGTCATTCTCTCTCAACGCGAATCCGATGAGCGTCTTTCACGAATCGAGGAGTTGGAGCAGGATGTAGAGCGGATGCAGAACTCTTTGGTCGTTGCTCGCGGTGGTCACGACGAGACACTGCTAGAGCAGCTCAGCAACGAGAACACGAACTTGAAGCGCGAGAACGAGCAACTTTCGCATAAAATCGGCTTGCTGTTGGAGGTGGATCAGCCTACCTTTGGCCACGGCCGTCCAATATCAGGCGTCTCCGAGCGTCGACTGAGCACTTCCAGCTCAGAAAACGCTATGGCATTCGAGCATCTATCAAGCGAGCTTGACGATTGGCAGCGGCAGCTAGCAAGTTCAATGAGCACCCGACGGCCATTGAACGAATTCGATAACACAAGTCCCGTAGGGCATAATCGAACGAGGTCGCGTTCATAGTCATCCTATTTATCCTTGAGATATACCCTACCTTGTCCAGTCATTTGTCGCGCTCTTTTCGTTTGCATATCTCACTATATAATATGTCCTTCGTTACCTACTTTCCATTGTACATTGTAGTCTTGCAGGTTGAATAAATTGAGGTCCTGGAGTTCCTAGTCAAAACATCTATGTATAGATCACGATGTATAGATTACGATGAGGGAACGTGGGCAGCACGCTGTGTCCACTCTATCGCCTTCGCCTTCACTGCATTCTGACCTTCCTCGTCGCCCAGACGTCTCTCAAGTTCCAGCCACTTCTTGAAGAACGCCCTATGTAATCTCAGTGTCAGTCATAGTCTACACACAAAGTAGATGTACGTACTTCGCTTTGTGACTCGTCATCTTCAACGCAAACAGACGATCAAACAGATTCCTGAAAAAAAACATTGAGAAATTTGCGGTGGGTTGGAAATCGCGTATGATGTACCGGATGCTTGCAATGTCACCTTGACCCGCCTCCATATCCAGGTAGATTGACCACAGATCCCATCGCTTCGGATGTGAATCCACGATACCTTCGAAGATAGTCTTTCCTCGCTCAGCATCGCCAAACTTGTACTCCAAGTAAGCGAATTTGGAGATGGTCTTCAAGTCTAGTGGTACGATCTCGCATCAGCGACACGACTCGTAGCATGACTGCATATGACCTACGTTTGCGTTTCTCGAGACTCTGCAGGCTTCGCGGGAGAAGCTTGCGAGCTGCTTCCAAATCTCCACGCTTGAGGTAATACTCCCCAAACAGCGTCCAGACTTTTGAACTTTGTCCAAATTTCTTGCAAGTCTTCGTGAATTGCTCCTGCGCTTTCTGGGGGTGTGTCAGACAACGAAGACTTTGTATTATATAGAGGATGTTCTCACATCGAATCTCTCGCTTTGCTCAAAGATAGCTGCCATGCGAAGATGTACTGTCTTAGAATCCATATGCCGCGCTGCATCCTTGAATGTGGAGTCCAATGACTCGTCCGTCCCGTATACGTTCTCCAAGTTTAGCCACGCAAGCCATACGTTCAGCTTTTCTTGTTCTTCACGGAAGTTGATAGTCTTCAGTGCACGCCGTGCGATCTCTCGGGCTTTCTCCACTTCGGAAAGTTGCAGTTGGAAGGACATATATTGCACCCATAAGAACGAAGAACTAGGTGAGCCGAGCAAAAGTCGCTCAAAATCTGAGTTGGACTCTGGCGTCTTGGTGTGCATGTCCGCGGTGAGATCCTGCTCAATCTCTTTGCGTTTCCGTTTTTTGGGCTGCGAGAGCTGCGCTTCTTCTCCCCCCTCGTCGGATTCCGAAGCCATGCTAATGTCCTCATCCTGAGTGTCTCTCGCGTTCCACTGGAAACCAGAACCTAGATCGAGGGTCTGTGACGGCAAAATACTTTTGACTTGGGCAGGTTGAGATCCGCCTGTTTTGAAGAGGTCTGCTGGGATATCGGTCGCCACGATATCGTCCTCATCTTCGTCCTCGTCCATAGCATCAGCATCAGCATCGTCGTCCGCGTCCGCCTCCACATCGTCATCGTCCTCGACAACACCGTTATCACTGTCTGAATCGTCATCAGCACCAACGACGCCCAGCGATTCAGGTACATCATCGGCATCAACATCTTGGTCTTCTTGAAAGTCAACCTCTCCAAAATAAGAAGGCTTGAGACCGAATGAGAGGCGTCGCTTTTCCAAGTCAACGGACAATACGATCACTTTGACATGATCGCTTTCCCGGAAGCTTCGCAAAGCCATCGTGATATCCGCGTCTTTGTTGTCCGATATCTAATCACCAAGATGAGTATGCATACCTCTATGAGATGTGTATTCTTACCTCCGACTTATGGCAAAGACCTCGCAGCTTGCTTCCGTTGACCTCGATGAACAGGCCGTAGTCTTCGATCTTCCTGACGATTCCATCGACTTTTTGACCTTCGGACAAGTCGCCAAGTGTGAGGCCTACCTTCGAGCCCTCCGCTGCGTCAGTAGTGCGAAATGTCATTTCGACTTGTTTTTTCTCCGTGTCAACGCTAAAGTCACGCATGAATACTATATGCATTATGGGCGGACGCATTCACGTACCTCAGGATGCGACCTTTCACCAATTGATCTGCGACGAATCGACCCTGCCAATCTTTGACGAACTATAGAAAGAGTCAGACTGGGTGTCATCTCGAAGGGCCAGTGATACTACTCACATCATCGAAAAGGTTCCTAATTTGTACGCGAGCATCGATTCCGCGACCGAGTGTGACGAAGAGTCCGTGCGCTGCTACACTCTTGATGAAGCCTCTAACGGTCTGCCCGACCTTCAGATCCTCAAAAGCCTTGATCTCTGCATCGATTACTGGGTCATCGAGGTGTTTTTCTACACGTGAAGGGCGAGTGGACAGTGCAAGCTGCTTCTGCTCTCTATCAATGGAGAGCACTACGGCCTTGATAATGGAACCGTCAGAAGGGAACGGCTTTCCAGCCTCGTAGTCATCGCTGACATCTGTCGGATGCAGTAAACCGGTGATATGGGTGGACACCTTGACCAAAGCACCGACGCGGATATGGCGTAAGACACGGCCTCCGACGATCTGGCCAACCTTCACGTTATCCAGAGTGAGACCTTTCTCAATGCCAGCAGTTTCTTTTGGTTTGGTCGCAACAAGGACAAATCCTTTCTCAGCATTGCGAGTAGTAACCACCAGATCCTGAAGCTTGTCGCCAACTTTGAGGGATGCACGCAATTGAGACACGGGGACTCCTCGACGGTTGGCGAGATTGGTGAAGGACAGAAGAGCTTTGACTTGTGTTGGCTGGAGCGTAATGATGAGCTTGTCCTTTTGTATGTCTGAAATTGTTCCTTCCACGGAGTGGCCGATCTCAACTTCGCTGACATCCGTGATAGCTGATTTCCAGTTCGCAGAAGCTTGCTTGATACTTGCTATGATACGGGAGGTGTCGGATTCCACAGATAATATGCGTACTTGCACAACTTTGCCAGCAGGGAATGCTTGTGGAAGGAAGCCAACATTCGTCTCACTGTTGCATTTTGTTAGCGTACTGTGAAGGACGGGTGGTACTGAAACCCTTACCTGACTTCACGTGCGGGTACGACTGCCTTCAAACCGTTGTAGAACTCGACCTGCAGAACTTTCTCTGACGCTCTGAATACTACGGCGTGCGTGATAATCCCGACTTTCACATCCTCAAGTTGTGAGACTATAGGAAGGGTGGACTCGATGAGCGACTTCTTGGCAGTGAGCGCTATGCGTTTCTTCTCCACATCTACGGTCAGCACCTGGCTGAAAGTTAGCAGACATTTTCATAATACAACGACGACGATTCTTACCCGACATTTGATGCTACCGCCCGCTTTGAATCGCTTCTGTGGATGCTTGAGCTTGATGTCCGCATAATGATTCGGCCATATGACTCCATCAACGTTGCCTGATATCGACACAAACAGCGCACCATCCGTCAACTTCTTGACAGTACCACGGATAATCTCGCCGGGTTGAACTTCACCGACTTGCAAGAATTTCTGCGCCAGGACTGAAGGTCGCAGCGATAACTGCAACAAACCGTCGAAGGCAAAGTAGCCCGTTATGCGAGCTCGGTGGATGGTTCCGACTTTCCAAGGTCCTGAAGACGACGACAGCCTCGGTACATGCTCATCCGACGTGCGCGAGATCTGTTTCTCAATGAGCCAAATTGCCAGAAGTCGCTGGATGTGTCGACTCACATGCACGAAAGCATCTACACCTGGTCCGACCTCTACTATCAAACCTCGCTCTGCCTCGACTCTGGAAACCTTGACGGCTTCAAGGACGGCACCAATGGGATATGCGTCTTGTATTGGGACACCCTCAGATCCATCTGTGCCTGGCACAGTCTTGCTCCTCAGCGACACAACATGCTCCGCCAAAGACAGGGCGAATTTTGGTGGGGATGAGCCTGCGATATCGTATAGAATCCGGGCTTTGACCTTCTGTCCAATCTGATATTTTTCTACGTCTCCGTGCAGTTGATCCACAGTGCCTTGGTAGTAACCCAGTATCTGCAGGTTGAGACCACTGGGTGTAACGGCAGTGACGAGTGACTGCACAAGCGCTCCTGGAAGTAGTGATGTAACGTTAGACACTTCACCCAGCTGTGGATGTAGTATTAAAAGGATACAATGCGTGAAGATATGACTCAGGCTACTCACCGATGTAGATGTCAGTGCAGCAGGATCCACGCCTACGGTGACTGTCCGACCAGAGACCTTCGTAACAATGGTATCGAGGAGGAATCCCACCCCGAGCTTCCTTTCGGGACCCTTTTTGGCATCCCTGAAAGATAGGAAACCAGACGCATCGGCTACACCAAGGTTTAGGATATAGCCATGGTCTTCGACACTTTTGACAGCTGCTGACAACGTCTAGTGTGCAAAGTGTTAGTCGTGCAATCATCATTACAAGATAAAAGGGCCACGCACGAAACCAGCTTTCAAGTCAGCCTTCGCTACACCCTCGTTCACTTTCTCCGGAATCAGACTCAGCTCCACGCGTCGACTAGCCTTGTGCAGTTCATCCCTGTTCCGACTGACAACAAATAGGTCCGTGGAGCCCTGTGCATGAACTGCAGAAACTACAGCACGGACATACTGTCCTGGGCGGAACATATCGAATGGGTCCGGGACGTGAGACTTCGAGCTGGGCCCTTCTTCCGCGTCTTCATCTTCGTCTTCATCCTCAGAAGAATCAGAGTCGTCGCCCATAGACTCCAACTTGCTTGTAAGCTCGGAGGAGATATGTGTGATTGGGATATGCGCCATCAGCTGGTTTGGCAATGCCACAATGAGCCCTAGAGGTTGCACGGAGACGACTTGAGCAAGGATTTTCATCCCAACATTAATACGCTTCAGAGAAGTATTAGTAAGAAAAGGTTCAACGGCAGGAACAGATGGTCAAGCTTACCTTGTAATTGAGATGCTCGACGCGAATTGCATCGCTGTTCCCCGACTTCTCCGCAGACTTTGCTTCCGACTTTCTCTTGCGCTTCAGACGCTTATTCTCAGACTTGTCCTAATCGAAGCGGTGAGTTCATAGCTTGTTGTACGCGGCGCGTTAGGATGCATACCTCGAATAGCTCATCGTTCGCTTCCTTGACGGCCTCCGCGCGAATAGCTTTCACCTCAAGAGGTGTGAAACTCGTCCCACCTCCACGAGGGAAATCAACCTCCTCCGCGACCAAATTTGACGTCGACTGGAGTAGTTTCTCCGGGCTAGTTTTTGCATGTGTCGTTGAATCATCAACTTTCGTTTTCTTTGCCTTCGGAGCGGAAGATTCGTCCAATTGGCGTTTCTTTCCAGTGGTAGGAGCCATGCTGGAGATATAGGTCGTGAAGCGAAACGGTAGTCAAGTAAGTACTAAGTTCCAATCAACAACGAGAAGGATTTGGGTTCATGGGGATTATGGAGAGGTTCGAGGTAACAAGCTGCAACTTTGTAGCCACAACTTTTTCAAGCGGATCGGGCAAGAGATCTACAGCACTCGATCGAGCGCTAGAACGCCCTCCTGCTTGTCTCCTGACGGCGACCATCCTTGAAGTCTTTCAAGAGCTACCCTTCTCATTTGTCTCGTCTTTATCGCTTAGTTTTTAATAATGGGTGAGTTTCGTCTTCTGACATCTCTATATTTATACTGAGGATGAGTATCTTGTAGATTACCAAGTACGTACTCTTCGGACGACTGTGATTGTCTATGGTATACTGACGTCCATCCCAGAATCGTGTTGGTTCGAAGTTTGGTGGCGGTGGTGTCGCAGGAGCCTCCGAGACGAATGTTGACAGACGTGAACGTCTCCGAAAGTTGGCTCTCGAGACTATCGACCTCGCTAAGGTAATTGTATTTCATATCCTTTTCGTCTCGTATACTCATATACCATCCTTCTTCTAGGACCCATATATCCTGCGCAACCATCTCGGATCTCTAGAATGCCGTCTCTGTCTCACCCTGCACACGAACGAAGGCTCCTACCTCGCGCACACGCAAGGCAAGAAGCACCAAACGAACCTCGCCCGCCGCGCGGCGCGGGACTTGAAAGAGACGCAGCTGATGATCGCCCCGACACAAAGCAACGTCCAGCGAAAAGTCTTCCTCAAGATTGGTCGACCCGGGTACAGGGTCACGAAGGTGCGAGATAGGGATACGGGGAAGGAGGGCATGATGGTGCAGGTGCATTTGCCGCAGATCAAGGGGGACGTGCAGCCTAGGAGACGGTTCATGAGTGCTTGGGAGCAGAAGAGGGAGCCTCCTAACAAGGCGTACCAGTATCTCATCGTGAGTGTTTTTGACGGTATCGAGTCGAATATCTACTAAGAGGCACCCCTTCCTCAGGTTGCCGCTGAGCCGTATGAGACTATTGCCTTCCGTATCCCAGCTCGCGAGATTGAGGATGAGGCCGACGATGCTGGGTACTGGAATTGGTCGCACTGGGACCCGGACACCAAGCAGTACAGTTTCCAGTTCATGTTCCGTCAGCAGTACTAGTAGTTTGTCTTGTATCTTTCCGATGTATTTCATTCTTTTGCTCTCAACAAATGCACTCTCTAGTGTTTAGGGCCAAGCATGCCCGTTGAAGAACATAAGCATTTCATTGTACAGGATAATACGATACGACAACCACTACCTATTTTTCAGACGATAAGCTACGACAGCAACCCGGAACCACGACTACATCTTACAACATCTTAAGTTCCTAAATGAGTCCATACATAACCTCGTCGAAGACTTCGAGAGCAATTCGAAACCAAGCATACTAGAACACGATTAGTTCAACCATTCCCCGGGGACGCTGGTAGTGGTAGAAGCGGGTTTGGGTGGCAATTCCTTGTCCACGTTCGCGGTCAACAACTCGTCGAGCACCTCAGACATGATGGTGTCTTCGACGTCTTGCGTGATGTTGTTGTTATTGTCCTCACTGACAGCTAGCGAAAGGCGGGATGCGACCTTCTTAGAGATGTCAGGGTACTCCTCCGATGTGAAACCCATCTAAAAGCGGCGAAGAGTCAGCGTATCATTCATTGCGAATGGAAGAAAAGAGCGCGTACATCTGCGAGTTTAGTCTTGATGGCATGTCCCGCACGCAAAGCACCGCCAGTGGCCGTATGTTGCTGGCTAGTGCTGAAGGAACGAGATGGACCAGTGGTTTCACCAGAGGGTACCCTAGCACGCGAGCGGCTAGCTCCGGTGACAGTGTGGTGTCTCCTGGGAGGTGTGACGTTGACCATCTCCAGCTGAGGGTACGGACCCCGAGCATTGCTGATGATCGTGACCGACTCGCCATTGGCGTCGGGAGCGTTGGCACTGCGGGCGGAGGTGGAGGGACCCGCTGCTGCCGACGTACTCACGCCTCCATCCCGAGCCTTGTTGACAGGAGTCGTAGTCGCTTGCGTTGTTTGCGTCGTCGTTTGGCCAACGGGACGACTGGAAGGATCAGAGTCAGTCGGGCGGCGCTTCAAGGATCCCGGCGAAAGCACGTACGTTTCTTCAGACACCTTCCTCTCTCTTCCCTGTCTCCGCCCGTCCTTCTCCCTTCTGTATCTCTCCTTCTCCGCCTTGTACGCTTCCTTCGCAGCTTCCAGCCGCTCTCTGGTTTCCTGACTGACAGAGCGAGACATGGGGGCCGGAGCGAACGGGTCGGGAATGGCGTCATCCATTCTTCTCAATGTATTTCTCCCAACAGGAGCGGGTCCGGTAGTCCAAGGACCGTATGCACCCGGAACGCCGAACGAAGGACCAGTAGTAAAGTCAAACAGGTCATCATTCCTGCGTGGCGGCCTGGGAGGAACAGGCGGGAAGTGGGGAGGGGGAGGGGGGATATACGAAGCGTATGAGTTGAACGGGTGGAACATGGAGGGTGGGGGCATAGGGAGTGCAGGACCGTAGCGGCCAGGGCCGAACGGCGGAGGAGGCGGCGGCGGAGGAGGAGGACCATGATGATGTCCGGGAAGGGCTGGAGGAGAAGGCGGAGTGGGAGACCTATGAGGACGTCGCTGCTGCCGACCGAACTCCTGGTAGAACCGTTCATCGAACGTCCCATGACGGCCTCCGGGCCACATAGGTCCGTGCGACCGAGGGGGTCCAAAAGGACCGTTCCATGTCTCGCGACGAGAAGGAGAATGGGGGCGGGGTGGATTGGTACGAGCGGTCACCGGGGTAGAGGTCACTGGCTCGACAGTGGGAGGAGGAACAGGGCCTTGCACAGTGTCGGAGATAACACGGACAACATTGCCGATGGCTTCAGCAACACGACGACCAGCGGCCTCTTCAGTCTGACGATGAGCTTCCTCTGCAGCCTTACGGACATCGTCCACACTGCTGTAAGCGCTGCGTCTGATCTCTTCAGCTGCCTGGGCGACGGCCCGGCGGTGCTGGCTCCAATAGACTCCATTAGTGGCACTGCGCACGATATTGCGCACACCTTCAGAGAGCTCGGGGTGGGTAGCGAACACCGTAGAGAGTGCATTGAACAAGTTAGCAACGTCCGTAGTGAGTGATGGGTCGGCGGGTGTGTCAGCACCGAGGTCAGGGAGAGGCGGGTCCTCCGCAGCGGTAGTATCCACAGGAGGCGGTTTCGGGGTGGACCTGCGCGAAACAGAGACTGTCGTGCTAGACGACCTGNGAGGGACGGTGGCATTCGCCACATGCACGGGGGGTTTCCTCGGGGCGTTTTCATCGACCATAGACACAGTCGACGCATCATCGCGACCGCCCAGGACGCTCTCCAAATCCGCAGTCCTCGCCCTTCCCTTGCCTTTATCCACCTTCGGCCCCTTTTCCTCATCCAGAGTGACCGTAGAAGCACTCCCGTCGTCGTCGTTATCTTTCGACATACTGACATCACTCTCCAGAACCTCGACAAAGGCGTGGGGACTCTCCGGCTGGTCCCTCCCGACCGCCATTAGGAAATCGCCGCCACCCAGACTGGGCACCCGTTGCCAGTCGTCGGCCATCTCGTAGGCCATGTTCGGGAACGCACCGAAGGTGTTGCGGCGTGTGGAGGACGGGGGCGTGTGCGAGGAGGGGGCGTGGATGGATTCCCAGTCGTGCGGGGCGGTGATATCGCGCACGGCGAACCTGATAGCCTTGTTCTCCGCATCCGCCTGCTCACTGTTCACTCCCTCCGAGTACCGATAGAAATCCTGCAGCTCCTCCTCGGAACTAAGCGTCACTTCGTCGCCATCCGTATCGACATACGAGACGCCGACATTGCCCTTGGGAACGCCATACAAAGTGGCGATCTTCGCAGCGAGCTGGGCCCAACTCGGCCGCTCGTTGAACAGCACACGACGAGTGAGGCCGTCGGGGGGTTTCGTGAATTTGAGGAGAACACGATTGCGGTTTGTCGTAGAATCCGACATGACTCTGCGTAATGGAGGATAGGTGGAGGATTGGTGTTTAGGAGTGGGTGGGTATATGAGGGATTGGGTTCAAGCTCCGCTCTAGCCCCTGTGTGTGTATGTGATCGAGACGCGTCTGTTTTTCCTGCGCGTCTCGTACTAGCGTCGCGCATTCCGCAGTGCTTTTAGCCTTTGAGCAGCAGCGACCTCCGGGTCATCTTCGTGCATCCAGAGTCATGTTGACTAGATGTCGGTGATGGGGTCGCTGAAACACCATTATTCCGACTCATCGTTGTTTGCGCAGCTGCATTCTTACCACATTCCTCGGATTGATCTGACTGGGGGAATGTACACGTCGCCCTCAGCGAGCTCGCAGTCACTTCGAATCGTGTACATAACGACGGAGAGGGCTGACGCGTCCACCCGGCACGCAGGTGAGTTCATCCTTCCAAGTTATTTACCATCACCAGGGTGTCTGCGCAGGCCCACAGATATTCCGGACGCAGATGATCCCAATCGACGCGACGAACGATGGCGACGATGGCGCAGTGATTTTTCGGAACAGCATCATGATTCATCCACCACCAATCCACGTCAGGTCAAAGCCAGTCTATTGCAGGCATGTGAAATAATGTGCCAAGACCAGAACGACTACCCAAAGAGACCCACAGATGACAAAAAGAAATAGGAAAGGAAGGAGAGGATGGAGGATATAGCGGTACATAGCGAACGGGGTAGTAGTAGGTACTTACAACGCCTTGGAAAGAATACAAAGCACTACAGCAGTCCCATGTGTATGTACGTTAATTGCGAGCAGGCAGCAGCAGCGAAAGAAACATGCATGGTGTGATGAAGAGCAGCATGGTCCGATAGTCCAAATCGTTCGGGAAAGGAAGCGGGGAGGGAGAGGCACGGTGTAAACTACACCACGAGTCCATTGGGTGACAAAACAACACGGGCAAATCTACGGAGAGGGGAGGGAGGGAGGAGAAGAACAAAACATGGTATGCAATTGCAAGAGGCAAGGTCCGGATGCGAGTAGAACCGTCAAGGTTCGTCTCGGGGTGTGCAGAATGCAGGCAAAGCAGTAAGGTAGCAACACACAGAAAGAAAGAGGGAAGGGGAATAGCTCGACACGAAGAACCCACCGCAATAAAATAACAGAAAAAAAAAGCCACACACCCTCCATCTCAATCACCGAATCACCGCCGTTTGCTCAACTTCCGTCCACCCTTCTCCTTCTGCGCCTCCCTCTCCCTCTCCTTCTGCATCTGACTCTCGAGCGCCATCTCCCTCTTCCACTCCCGCTCGCGCTCCTTCTGCAGCTCCTTCTCCCGCATCTTCGACTCCCACTCCGCTCTGGCGTCCACCGCGCCCTGGCTCTGGCTCCGGCTGCTCGGTGCCGGACGCAGCGGCGCGTCCGCCTTCGCAGCAAACATCGCCGCGCTCGCATTCGACGACGGCACGTACCCCATCCCCGATCCATTCCCCACCACATGCACCCCATTCACCATTCCCACCGCAGCGTCCCTGCTGCTGCTCCCACCACCGACGAGCGAATGATGGTGCGGATGATACTGATGACTGCTATCCGGCGCAGCAGCCGCAGCGTTCGTCGGACTAGCCCCATTCACAGTCGCCCTCTTCCGGAGCAAGTTCCTGCCATGCGACACGGGTATCTCCTTCGCCTTCTTCTGTTGTTGTTGTTGTTGTTGTTGTTGCACCTGACCTGACGTGGGTGCCCCCAAGTAGTCCGCTCCTAGGCCAACGGGCATCATATCGCCCGCGGGTCCAGAACCAGAGCCAGATTGGGATCCATACGAGAGCATACCCTGCATTTGCGACTGCTGCTGAGGAAGCGCTTGTGGCCCTTGCATCGGTTGCAATGGTGTGGGCATGACAAGACGTTTTGGAAGGTAGTGAGGTTGGGGCGGGCCCTGGGCCTGCACCGACGCACGGTTCTTTGCAGCCTGGTGTCGTGGTGGGAGCACGATATCCGGTCTCGGAGGAGCATGCATCTGCTGCTGTTGCTGCAATCGCGGCGGAAGACCAGGTGCCGGAGGTCGATTTCGTGAAGAACTCCCTGATGACGATCGGTACGGTTGTGCAGGTGGCGCTCCGGCAGGTACGCCGTATTGTGCAGTCTGCGAAGACGGTGCAGGAGTTTGCGGGAAGGCGTTGTAGGCTGGATCGTTCGCGAAGCCAGGTGTACCCATCGGCGGTGGTGCACTTCCTGCTACCATGTCCTGAGCCATCCGAGATAGGCGATGCCTCGGAGGCGTCTGGGCCCGATTCAGCGGATGAGGATTAGGGAGTGTTTGAGCATAGGGCAGCTCGGAAGAGGATTGAGAATGAACGGATGGCGGTCGCTGTGGGGGCTGGAGTTGTTCATATTGAGAGCGTGGGGTCCCCAGTTCAGGCAAACTGTGTGTAGAGGTCTGACGAGCCGGGGACTGAGGTTGTACATGGACGTGTAGTGAAGCGGAAGAGGGCTGGCGTAAAGTATGGTGCGCAAAGTCCGATGGTGGCGCAGGACTGTGCGATTGCTGTGGAGGCTGAGGTTGCAGATAAGCGCCTGAAGACAAACGTTGTGCAAGAAACTGGGAAGGATCTGCAGGCTGCGATTGTGAGTGTGACCTCAGAGCTGGCCGTTGCACGTGGTATGATAGATCCTGCGGCGTTGCAGAACCGAGTTGAGGTTGTGATGGTGCCCCAGGGGCCATACCCTGTGAGACGGGATTGATGGTGGGTTGCGGGTGGTAGGGGTTGAACGCAGGGAAGATCTGTCCTGGCTTCACACTGAACGAAGGAGCGTTAGGATCTGCACCAGCAGCCTTCTTTGCCTGAAATGCGAAATCAGCATAAATTCAATAGATAGTCTCGCTTCACACACCTTCTTGCGTTCTGCTTTCTCCAACTACATACGCGACGTGAGTATTTAGCTTGAACCAAATCACACAACACGTACCAAAGCCTTTGCGCTGTCCTTGCTCTCCTTCGAGTCAGCCCCATCCACCACCTTCTTCACGCCCTCGTACCTCGAATCATGATGCCACGCGAAACCCAGGGGATCCGTCTCATCCAACTCATCAATCTTGTCCAAACCACCTGGCGGAGGGACAATGCTCTGCCGTCTACTCCTCTGTTTCCGCAATTCCGAAGGCCGTGCAACGGGGTCCGGCGGTTGTGGGGCGACAGGCGTAGGGACAGAGGTTGGACGGGGAGGCACAGCAGTGGAGGACACATGGCGGATCTCTGGCGCAGACTCTGTGGTGACGATGATCGGGCGATCTGTAGGCGGGGGCTCCACAGAATAGGCGGGCGGGGGAAGCAGGATGATCGGATCGGGGAGGGGAGCCTTCTTCGTCGACGATCTGGAAGCCAAGGAAGCATGCGACGAGTCTGAATGCGAGGAATGAGAGTGTGCAGAATGGGAGTGCCCGGAATGTGATTGCGACGAGAGGGAATAAGCCGACTGAGAAAAGGACGACTGGGAATACGTCGAGTGCGAGAAGGTAGACGGGACAGAATCCAGCTCAAGCGACATGGGAGGCGATCTAGGCGAGGAGGAGGCACTCGACGTCGGAGAGACGGTTGGCTGGTAGTGTGAGTGCGATATCTGGTCGGGCCTGGTCCTAGCTACCGGGCGTGAATTGTGATATGCATTGGCGGCTGCCTCCTGCAATGCATGGTCTGAAGAAGGAAAGTCATCGAGGGGGTCGTCAAAGGGTCGAAAGGCCCAAGTGTCTGTTGAGGGGGGCGCGCGGGGAGGTGGCAGAGCGGAGCCATGAGAACGAGTTCTGGGATGAGACGGATAAGCAGGTTCAGGGAAAGGAGGGTGGTAAGCGGTCGAGTGGGCTTTAGGATGGTGTGATGGCTGCATTCGCGCGGGCGCAGGCTGGGTGCGATAGTGATTATCTTGGAGAGATGCGTGCTAGGGAGGAGTCAACATTGGGCAGCACGGAAGAATGGAAAGAGCAAGACTGACAACATCTAGGGCGGCAGGATTCGCAGGCAGGAAGTCACCGAAAGAGGACATGGAAAAGAGAGGGTTTTCGTCTGGATCGGAAGAGAAGGCGGGGTCGTCGAGGAAGGCGTGGGGAAGGGGCCGTGAGTGTGCGTCGAGTGTGGATGCGACGGTGGACGAGGAGGGGAAGCGTTGGTGGCGAGGACGGGTGTCGGCGGAGTACATGGCAGACAACGGTGTAGCCACGGTGGGCGAGGCGGGCGAGGCGATGAGGAGGCAAGCAGGGATTCAAGGATCGATGGCGGCTTGTGTGTGAATATATAGCGATGGACCCATGGACTTTGTCGCGCCCGTCGACAGTCGATGGAAAACCTTCACCGTCACCGTACAGGACATGGCCAACGACACGGCCAAAGACGCCCGCAGTGCTCCCACGTGGCCACCGCCGCCCATCTCTCCCCGCTCTTCACTTCTCCTCCCACCATGTCTGACCTCGCTGCAGTCCGTGCGCAGATCAAGGCCTGGGAGTACGCGTTCAAAGCAGACAACGGTCACGAACCGTCCGTTCAAGACATCAAGAATCAGCCTGCAATAGGTACTTCTCACCCCTCACCTATACCCACCTCCATTCTCATTACCCTTCAGCCGAAAAGTACAAACTCTACAAGAAACTCAACAAGGCCAAGCAGGCCGGCTCCTCCTCATCGATCCTCCCCAAATCCCGGGCAGTCAAGACCGCTGTGCCCGTGATCACCTCCAACCCCTTCTCGCCCGTCAAGAACAAAGGAACCCGACGCGCCTACTCGCCTTCCAGCCCATCCCACCCTCCCCCGCTGCCACAGCTGTCCTTTGCGAACCCGTTTGCCACTCCTAGCAAGTCCAAATCGCAGCCTCGCGTTCGTCCACGCAGTAGCCCGTCTCCGGACCCATTCCCGCCTCTCCCATCCCTCTTGGAGCATGCTGCACCATCTGCATCTTCACACCGGCCATCTGGGACACCCAGGAATGCAGTCTCACGAGCCCGGAAGCGTCTGCGCGGTGAGCCCGTCTCACCCTCTCCCGTCAAGGAGAAGCGAGCGCGTCTCCTGCACCAGTCCACCCTTCCGTTTGGGAAGCACAGCACGCTGAATGACAGCGATGATAACGAAGATGCAGGCGCCGTGGAGGAGGACGCGGACGAGCCCTTCATAGACGACTCCCCTGTCAAACCTTCAACGGGTGCCAAAGCATATACCCCACTTTTCGAGGAAACCACACGGAACAACGATATTGCGAAACGTTCGCTCGCGCGTAGCCAATCCAAATTGACGACCGAAGTCTCCTTTACGACGGCGAGGTCCAAGTCTAGAGCACTGTCTCCGACCTCGGAGGACGAGGATGCAGACTGGCTTCAGCAAGGCAAGATCAAAGCGCTCGACATCGCGATACGTGCTCCGAAAGGTTCTACAAGTTTATCGCGGGCGGCGTCCTCTCTGTTCAGTGGTCGCACGCTTTCCGCCAAACGTCCCACCCCGCCTACTGAGACTCTCGCGTCACCTGAGGAAGTCAATGTCTCCCTACTTCTACCTCCGTCTCCGCCGCCAAAGGACTCCAAGTCCACGCATCCAAAGTACATTGAAAAGTCGAGAGCGAAGGGGAAAGGGAAAGCTACCGCCAACTCACGTAAGAAGGCGAAGCAAGCGGATGAGATGGTTGGAGACGAGCGCGAGAGTGATAGTCCAGAAGACGAGGACGTGCAAGTCGTCACGCGAAAGCGAGGTCCGACTCACCCGTCGCAGGAAGACGACGGGTTTACACTCGACGAATGGGATCCCCGACCGTCTCGCCAGTCCGCAAGAGAGAACGCTTCGCCTACCCCGGATCGCTCCGGTAAAGTCGAAGTCAACCTCCCAGAAGAGCTTCAACGCGTCCTGGACATCTCTACTGACGACTCCAACGTCCGACATACCGCTGAAGAGAATCTCGTCAAGGAACTGCTTTACAGAAGTCGTGTGATGCAATATGACGTACGGAAGGGTGGGGATGTCTGGGATGTTGGCGAGGAGGAGGCTTCGGACGTAAGAGGCGCTGTCGCCGGAGATGAGGACGAGTGGGAGGGCGAACCCGTGCCATGGGAGGTCGGCGAGTTGTAAGCTTGCAGTATTTGCGTACGTGTTTGTGATATATTCTGCCACTCTCTCCCGCGATGCATATGATCGGAAAAATGTCGTCGCACACGCGCGTGGGTCGTTCTGAAAAGCTTTCTAGGCATACATCGACCGTTCTTCAAGCTGAACCGTGGTCCATTTCTCCGACGAGTTATTGAACCTATTCCATGACATGGGCGTGTCGCGCCCACGTGAGATGCACGTGCTCGCGTTATCCGAGTGTGCGGGGTAGTCTCGCCCAACGAAATTGCCTCGTTGAAGTCGTGCGCCACCTCTCAAGTCCACGCAGAGTTCATATCCCGGTCCAATGCTGTGCCCCATCTGAACCTCGATTGGCTACAACCGATCCGCCTTGCATCCGAATGAAAGCAACGCATCTTACCTCGTACGATCCGCAAGCAATGGTGGACACTTTACGATGGCTTGTTGCCCCGTATCAGCTTGATACCGCACCTCAAACGCTGATCTCCATGGTCGTACGCGCTTTGATTGCCAGACAGGAGCCTCACTGATCAGCCTCACGCTTGCCACCCTCCACGTCTTCCCAACCCTGCTTAAACCTGGTGTCGCTCACGCGACGACCACAACCAATAAGTACCGAATCCCCCCTCTCGACGCAGACCCTCTCCAGTATGACTTCTTCCCAACCCAGCAGCCTCACTAGGCGTTCCTCCATCATCGAGTACCTCAGCAACTTGCCCATCCGCCCCCGCCTCCCCAGCATCCGCTCGCGCAAGTCCACCAAGTCCGCGTCGTCGTTGAACATCCTCAGCAGCTCCTCGTACGCGCCGTACACCGTGCACCAGCAAGCCATGTCGCCGATTATTCTGAGAGACGCGGATGTCACTGCGAAGCTGTTGGAGTACGTCGTGGAGTCGACTAACGGCAGAAGGACGCTGTCGAGGCTGGCGAGGACGTGCAAGGCGTTCAAGGAGCCGGCTCTGAACGTGCTGTGGAGGGACTTGGATTCTTTCGTCCCGTTGTTGTCGCTGTTCCCTAATGGGTTGATGAAGCGTGCGAGGCGGCCGGGACTTGGTCTGGTGTGTCTGTGTCTACTCGTGTCATGAGGAATCATCTTATATTCTTGAACGCTTAGGCTAGGAACCCAGACCCCGCTGATTGGGACCGACTCCTTGCGTATGGCGAGCGGGTTCGCAGTATTGCGTATAGCGAGGCTCATGGCAATGTCACCCCGACCATCTTCCCGGTGTTTGAGGAGTACCAGACGAAGCAGTCGCGCTTCATCTTGCCGAACCTCACTGCTCTGACCTGGAAGGCCGACACACCCGCCTGGCTGGAGAAGTCCATCGCATTCATGAACCCGGGCCTTCAGTCCCTGACCATCGAGATGGGCCAGAAATCCTCCAAGATGAGCGACTTCATGGACCACGTCATGGCGAAGACTTCGTTGGCTTCGTTCTCCTTCACGCTTCACAACAACTTGCCCGACAACTTTGTCGAGATCATGCAGCCCCACAACCGATTTGAGAAGCTGGCTCTCATGGCGCCCGGCGCGCTCGCTGCGCGAGTCGGCAAGTGGACTTCGGGAATGCCTTTCCTGCGCAGTCTGTCCCTGGATCTATCGAACAGGACCACGACTGCGGTCGAGGGGTTCTTCGACGACATCAGTCCGGGTTCCGGGTACTCTACCCCGAGCTCAGTTGGAGGTACCGACAGCGGCATCTTCTCCGGCGACGAACTCGATTTCTCTGACATTCGCAAATCAGCGGTCCGATTGACGAACGACGGACCACGGCGGGGCGCATTTGCGCACCTGCAGCATATCCAGCTGACAGGCGACACGGCGAACGTCGCTACGTTCCTGAAACACATCACCAGCCCGTTGACGCAGATCGACTTGATCATCGAGGATCCACCCGCGCGGACGACTGGCAAGACATCTGCTACCTCATCTGCGACCAGTTCAGCGACACCCTCCTCTCGCTGCGCATCACCGCGACCAGCGGTCCCGCTTCGCCGAGCTCGTGCG
>SGPM01000187.1:0-52577 GCA_004802725.1 Antrodiella citrinella | reverse complement strand
ATGAAGATTTTAACGAACATACTACCACCGTTAGTAGTTGAAGTTTTACCAAACAATAAAATGTGCGATAGCATTTAAAATTTTGCTATACATCTTACAAGTTGTCAATATATCAAATTTTACCACGGTTTGTATGAGCGTTAATATATTAAATACTACTTCGTATCTTACTTGCATTTCTACCGACGGTAGAATCACTCAGTCGCCGGCGTGTGAGTGGAGGGTGTCAAGGTGATGGCGCGATCCAAGCCCTTTCAAGCGGACAGAAACCCCAGACGACAAGGTGCAACTGTGCCATCTGCTATCGACCACCACTCCGTTCCCGCCCTCGTATTCTCACAGGATCACAGCCATGGTACGAACGTTGTGCTACCAGGTGTCCCCCGCTCGGACTCGGACCTTGAACGACACGCGGATCAGCGCCACCTTACACAACGGCGCTTTCATTTTAGACTTGAACACCGGGGGGTCGGAAACCATATAGCTCCCAGGCTTACAACATGGACTCCACTTATCCCTTGATCGTGCACTCCCTCTCAGCTTCGTCGAGTGGCATATCCCGGCGCTATGTCGCTGCTCATGACCGAGCTCGATGAAATGTGAGCGTCAGCTGTAGTATCGTCAGATGCAAACAGGTACTGAGAGATGTTACAGGGTGTTATCGAGTCGCTGTTCTCAGTCTATGCTGGGTGAGACGTGTCTGGCGCGCATACTCATATCACTCACGTTTCGTTTGCAGCTCTTCTGGTTTACGATTACTTCTTGACGCTGCCGGACGAAATAAGATGTATTTGGAATGCGAAATTCAGTGCGGTCACTGTCTTATTCACGCTCAACCGCTACACCATTATCTTCTATCGCGCCATCGTCGTCTCGCAAGAATGGCAGAATTGGCATATTAGTACAGGAGAGAGTGCTGACTCAGTGAGCTATGCCGTTTAATCTCATGTCTGATCCATCTGACGTTACCTCCAGACGTGAGTATTCTCAATGTTCACAGTCGATGCTTTTTAAGAGCGATGCTGACTGTATGCCAGATGTGATACTACAATCCTTCACTTTATCGAAGCGCTTTTCATTGTAGCTCAGCTCACCGTTGCGGGTACGCACCTCCGACCCATTATGCAACTATTCGATCCGTGCTTCACCAGTCTCACCTCTCTACCGCTTTCAAACAGTGATCATGGCACTCCGTTTGTATGCTGTGTGGTCCTGTAAACGTAGGATCTTCTGGTTTGTTCTTCTCATCGGCGTGGCTGAGCCGTCCATAAACATCGTGCGTCTTTCTTGCACTGCAATGGTGTAATCCGCACCCCACGAGTATTGATATTCTCCTAGTATCGTTATGTCACCTTCTCGAGCTTTGCCGTCGCTCCTCCACCTCTTACCGGATGTGTGCAAGTCGTGAATTTGGACGCTGTAGCCATGTAAGTCTCTAGTAGTGTTCACTCGTTCTCCTTCGTAGCTATTCACACACTCTCCAACCAGGTGTAAGACACTTGTTATATCGTGCCCAAAATAATGCTAAGACTCTTCTCCTCGATTGACAGCTTCGACTGTATTAGGCGTGGTTACAAATGCCGTCGTACTGATTCTGACTTGGATACGAACGGCGGGAATCATGCGGACCCTCAAGCTCAAGGGAAGCGGGGTGTCGTTAGGTATGATGTTACTCCGAGATGGGACTGTATACTTCATGTGAGTGAACTCATCGTTACCCTCCATTGTCTTCTCACGAATTCTAACCCTCATCGTGGTTATCATCATTACAGTCTCATTCTCATCCTCACTGCCTGCAACCTGGCAGCGATCAAGACGAGCCCTACGGCCACCCAGGACCCTAATACTCGTCAATCGTTCGTCTCATCAAATCTAGGTACCGTACCCCAAATCTTCAACGAGTAAGTCTTTCTTTACCCTATTGACATCCAAACATCCTTCTCACATCTCCTCGCCTCAATCTAACTACCAGCATCACCTACATGCTCCTTTCCCGTTTCCTTCTCAACCTCCGCAGCATCCACTACCCTCCAACCGAGATCCCAGGGGACACGTCTAAGCAGGTCAGCGAAGTACGGTTCGCGCATACTTTGACCGCGAACATCGGTGCGCCGCTCGAGACTTCATGCTCAAACATTGAGGACGATAACGAGCAGGTCTTCTCGTCTGACCCTATCACGTTCGGTATATCGGACGAGGAGCGAAGACCAGTAGCTCGCACCAGCAGGTTCACTGGAGACACCGAGTCTGCGTATTCGATTCCTATGAGGGTGAAGTTCTAACATCCTCAAACCACCGGTGCGTCTTGTTCATAGTCGAGCCCAGATTTTTCGAACCAATGCTAATGTTCAGTGTCGACGGCTTTCAGGCTCTCAATGAGTTTCTCATATCCTGAGGCGCAAGGGCACTTCTTGTGTTATGCGGGTGGCGGAGTTGGAAGCGTTCAGATCATCGTGACTCCATCCTAGGGTCTTGCGTTGTGGGAGCTCCAAGAGGTTACGGAGGGATATTTGTCTTTCCGAGTCATCGTCCTTCGAGGCTATGATATGACTCCTAGCATGAGATAGAAAAAAAAGAATAGGAAGAGGTGGAAGGCGGACGGGATGTGAGGCGCGAGGGAAGCGGTTGGTTATGTTGAACTGATCATAGTGCGCGCGGAAAGACACAAATAACAATAGTACCTGAAAGGGTGATCCGAGTCATGATGACAACGCCGTGGGTGTGTATTTGGTCACGCTTGCTGGTGGTCGCTGTGGCGAGACTCCTATCCACTAATTCGTGCCCTCTCAACCACGAACTTGAAGGATCATCTCTCCATTCCCAGCTCACGAAGCTATGCCATCAGTAAGTCCGCAATCTCCCTGCAAAGCACCAGCTAACAGTCGACGATCAGCTACCTCCTACTGTACGGTATATATTCATACAGGAGCAGGCGGAACGGAACGATTAACAATTTGATACGCAATACGTGCAGAAGTTATTGTTGAGAATACTATACAAGAAACGACAACCAACACAACATATTCTTCTCAGAGGAGCTCTGCCATCAAGAAACCTTCTGCAAAGCCACCACCACCCCGATAACGGCCATAGTAGTCATCGTAACCAAATCCTCTTCCACCGAATCCTCTTCCACCGAATCCCTCTCCACCAAATCTTCTTCCACCAAATCTTCTTCCACCAAATCCCCATCCACCAAATCCTCTTCCACCAAATCCTCCAAGACGTCCGTAGGCATATGGATCTCCGGCCGGAGGGCCGTACATCGTTGGGCCATAAGCTGCAGGTGCCATCGGCGACGCATACCGAGAAGGGCCGCCGATACTTCTCGAGGTCGAGGAGCTTGCTGCTAGGTCATCGTAATATGGCTGTGCCCCACGCGATTGCCTGAGATCCTGTCCTTGCTGATAGCGCAGTTCCTCCTGTTGCCTGCGTTCCTCTTCATATTGCCTACGTTGTTCTTCGAGTCTCCGTTTAGCCTACGAATGTTGGGTCAGAATCATACAAGGGTCCACACGACGAACAGACGTACAAGGGTTTCCTGATCACGCTCTTCGCGAGTTCCAACGACTCTATCCCTCAACTGGGCAAACACATTCTTCTGCTTGCTACTGGTTGTTCGTGCCATGTCCGGCCTGGAGACCACATCGCGAGGATCGTCTCGGACATGATCGGTCGAGCCAGAGAATGAGTGCCGTCTCGGCGGAGAATACACGGGAGGGCCAAGTCCACTCTCTTTGCTTCTCAATTCCGGATGCTCATCCAAGAATTGCTCGTCCTGGTATGGGTGAATCCATATGGCCCGAGGAGGAGTGGCCTTAGTATCGACCTGTGTAAAATGCGTCAAGTTAAGTTCCTGTTTAGATGCTAAAAGTACTGCTCACCCAGAAAGGATGCTCAGTGGTAGGATCGTACTGCTGGATCCAACCATCGGGGAGGTCGTTTATCGCGAGAGTGGACTGTTTTTTATCATCAGACATGATAGTAGGAGAGTAGGTGCAACCGTGAGATCCTTTTTTCGCGGAAATATATACCTCAGTGGCTGCATTGGGTCGATGGTATCAGGGGCAACGGATGGGCGGCCACCATAACTGACTGCCGCTCATAAACTTTGACGTGTGTTACTTACGCCTACATAAAAGTGTGAGTAACTGATCCTTAACGCTAGAGACCGAGCGCGCACCTTACAGTTCTCGGTATCGTCATTGGCAGAGAGAGCAATGAGAGCGTCGCAGACGTAACGGCGCTGACGACCATCCTCGCATCCGTTCTACAAAAAACCGGACCAACATAGATGCAACCAGACATGATTATCGGTGAATAATGTACGGATTAGAAGTGGAATGATGATAAAGGAAGTGGTGAATAGCTGGCAGGACCACTTGATAGCTGATACAGGTGGCCGCAACTCGTCTTCCGTGGGTCTCGCACAGCCGCACTTCAAGGTTGCCCGTCCTCGGGCAGAATATCCGAATCGGCAACTTGAAGACACTCGACCCCGCTGAGGTCCTGCTCCTCTGAGTCCACACCTGAAAAGCATAATCCCGCCACGATTGGACCTTGGAAACTACTGCCTGCCGCCGTTTCTCTCCAAGCCTCACAAGCACTCTCGCCGCCCATTGCTCAGTCGGTGGAAGCATGTGGAGCATGAAAAGGTCTAAGGCATCCGAGCCATCCCAACAGTCTATATGATCTTCGTCCGAGTATGTCCCAGAATCGCTGGGGACATATACCGCTATTGGTATATTGATCGCAATGAGTGACGTGAACGGCGTGAAAACATGAACAGAAAAGACTCACAGCTGTATATACCATTCTCCTTCGAGGTGATCTCTGGGGCACTACCTGACTGATTCTCCGGTGGTGCGGCAGTGGTACCGTCGCCACCCGCAGCGGCGTCCAAACGTCGCATATAGGAACGAAGCCGGCCTAACTCGTTCCATGGGACACAACCCATGGGCCGCTGAACTACATATGGACAGTGTTCAGCACCGCACATTGACTCGAACAAAAGAAAAGACTCGGAGAACTTGAACGCACTTCGTTCAGAGCAATCTCGACGTCCTCTGCGTGCAACCACGTCTGCGACTTCCACCGAAACTCGTCGGGCATGGCTAACAGCGCTCGGTGGGAGCGGTGTGTAGACATTGAAGGCAAATGGAATAAAACGGCGTCGTTGGTCCTCCTCCAACGACTGGATGAAATCGGATGCCTCGGCGGGAGACTGGAAGGCGTGACACACAAACACGTTAGCCTTGATGAAGGCTTGATATCAAAGTCAGTGTAGCTGACGACGCAAAGGTGGTAGTTGGAGCCGGGCGAGAACTCGGCGAGGCCGCAGGGGCTGATGTCGGTATTCAAGTTCTGGTCGTTGTTCAGGTCGAGGAATACGACGTCGCCCATGGCAGGAGGGAACTGCGAGTCTGGCATGCAGGGGAGGTTGTTGTAGGCAAACATACGAACACGACCAAGCAAGCGGAGACGGACTCTCCATGAGTAGTTCAAGTCAGACAGAGCGACGACTCCGCGACACACGTACCCAGTCGGAGATTGAACAACACGGTCCCCTTCCTTTTTGGAAAACCCCCCGACATTCACTATGAGCTACACACTTCCCTTTCAAGTTCACGGTGCTTATGTTCGATCCAACGAACAAATCATAAAAAAGGAGTGACGTTGAGTATGGTTTTCAGAGAGGCGAGCAGGACGGCGACGACGAATGGCACAAAAACAACACACAACGGAAGACGGGGACAGACGACTCAGATGAATAAGGTCTACCCCAACAATCTGAACCGGACGACCGTCCGCAAACCCGGAAAGAACGTATGCCGTCTATCCCACGACAAGTCAATTTCGAGCGCGCCGTCAAGACGACGAAGCACCGTTTTCTGCAGCGGGATTTCCTCTTCCACGATCTTCGGTTCCTGGACTGCTGCGACAGGTTTCTCCTTGTCCATTTCAGCTGTGGTACTGTCGTTCTCCCCACCTGTCAGATGCGCAGCATTGACGAGGTCATCCAATGCCATTGCCTCCGGTTCGGGTGAAGGTGGCGGGAGTGGTTTGGGTTCTGACGACGGTGTCAATGGCACAGTGACAGGCAGGTCTACTATACATCTCGACCGACCGACTACGACGCCGTCCGGGGTAGAGAATATGCGATCCGGACTGAAGACAACACCATTCGTCAGTAAGACCACACAAGGATGAAGAGGGGGTACACACGTGAACGTCACACCCAACGCCTCAGACACATCTTCCCTCACCTCCTCAATCTTGAGCGACATATCACCACCCATCGGGTCCGCCACCACACTATACTCCCCGTCAAACGTGAACACCGTCGGGCTCACAGGCACGACGCGCACCTGTCCCTTGCCCGGGTGCTGCCTCTCATGCTGACGATGCGCCAGGGCAAACCTCAACTGGAGATACGTGACCTGCGCCTGAAGGAACCCAACAAGACGCGCCTGGAACGTCTCGAGTAACGAGATGGAGCTCTGATACGGAGGCCAGATGTCTGGCGGGGCGGCGGGCGTGTGTGGTGGCTGTCGTGGGGTATCTTGGATTCTGCGAACTTTGTTAGGATCCACTCCATCTTGAGCGGACTTTGCTAGGTTGCGTTCACGCGTGCGCGCACTGTTGATGGTGCGGCATGGAGGGCAGATCAGGAAGCTGTATTCCCCGCGTGGGGGAATCACGTTGCCACATGCGCTCATTCTGCAGACTCGAGAGCCTGTGGGAAAACAATTTTAACGTGAGGTTCAAATTTACGATCAGAAACGATAGGAACGCACCAGGAGGAGCTGACTTCAACGCTTCCTACAAGCAGACATACAGACATGAGCATTCCGCCGCGACGACTATGAAAGGAAGACATATGGCTCACAGCAACGGGTCCCGCGAGCAGCTTCCTGTTCTTTCTTGCCTTTGCGGAATCCCTCACCCTCCGCGCACGCTTCAAGCAGTGGTAGCACACCAAAGACGTATCCCCCTCCGCCATGAGGTTGAAACACGGCATACGTTTCGTCCGTCCGCAATGCGTGGACTGTCGGCCGGGCACGGTGGCGTTGGGTAGCTTCGGTGCTAATTTTGACGCGAGCTAAGAGGAAGAGTCAGTGGGCAATGAGCAATGTAAAACAGTCGATGAGAGGAAACCGACGTACAGGCACCTCGTCCTCGCTCTCCGTCTCGACATCCGACTCTCCTGAATCCTCCAAAGGAGTCAGATCCGAAACTTCGTCATCCCAATCAAACTCAGGCAAGCTCGTTCCCTTCTCGACCCCTCGACCTTCACCTTCCTCTTCCCAGGACTCGTCCTCATGCCCCTCAGAAGGACGTCGGGGCAATATAAGACGTACCCACGGCTTCTTTGGAGCGGAAAACGTCCGTAATTCAGGTTTGGATGGCAATTTGAGGATGACGTGGGTGATCTTGCGCGGTGCAGAAGATGCGTCGGTCTCA
The DNA here is from genome assembly GCA_004802725.1 of Antrodiella citrinella. Classification (NCBI taxonomy): domain Eukaryota; kingdom Fungi; phylum Basidiomycota; class Agaricomycetes; order Polyporales; family Steccherinaceae; genus Antrodiella; species Antrodiella citrinella. Next base: position 45,113 of record SGPM01000187.1, on the reverse strand, counting down.
TAAGGAAGGATCGAGGATGCTCGAGTGCTGGAGGCATCTTCGCTGATAGATGGCCGCGGAGTGGCAAGGAGTGCTTCGACGGCTGCCTGAGAGGGAGGGAGAGATGGAGAGATGGTATGGGACTCTTTCGGGGTATCCTTCTGAGTGGAAGACTTGTCTGAACTCGGGTCTTTTGGCAGAGGACGTGTACCAGCATCCATCTGATCACTTCCCAAATCTGCAGGAATCGCATGAGATGTCTTGTCGACAGCAACATCAACAATCATGGGAACATCTGGGACTGCAAAAGTTTGAGGCGGGGTTATATGTCTACTTGAAGGGATAGGATATGACGACGTCGCATCAGGCGATCTAGTCCGAGACGGGATGGGTATGGTGTTGGTCTCGATGTTGGACGGAGGCTTCTCTGTTGGAGGAGCGACGTAAAACGGCTCTCTTGAAGGTAAAATCGGGAGAATGGGAGCAGCGACAGCGTCTGAGGTATTTCGCGGGGTTGGACTTGCGCTTGAGATAGCAGTGGGGGGAGATAGCGAGGTTGCGGCATTGGAAGATGATGCAAATGTACGGAGGTCTATCCTTTCGGTTTGCACGAAAGGTCCAGGAGTGAGGCGATTCGATGAGCCGCTCGATGTCAGAATAGGGTTCTCTGGCAGCTGAGGTAGATCCATCGTGGCGAACAGAGCCCTTCCTCTGGCCAAACTCGCTTTCATGGCTCTCCGAGCGATCGGGGGAGCAGGGCCTAGAACTTCTGTCGGGGGTCTGGGAGCTTTTGAACATCTGACGCATAAACTAGTTGTGTTGCGTGGTGATACAATATTGGTACATGTCTCAGTGGCACAGACACGGATGAAAGGCGCACGAGATATGGATACTGGAGGTGGAGCAGGTGGTTGTATGGATGTGGGACCAGCGGGTTGAATATTTGACAAGGGTGCGTCAACTGAGGGTGACGTCGGGTTTTGTACAGGCGGATTCGTATATGCAAGTAGCTCAGGAAACTAACGCAAAGTCATCAGATCGATTCACACGTAGAATGATTGAGACTGACCATAGAAAGGGTTACATGAATAGGTACAATTAAATGGGGAGCAGTGTACTCCCCTTTGGAAGTGAAATGCGGCGCATGTCGGAATTGTTGATTCATCAAAGCCTGTGGTGGATGGGCGAGATGTGAAGGAACAGTAGCGGCCGGCAAATACTGGTGATCTTGATTATGCGGCTGTATAGTTGGTGGTCGTGGTAACATTTGCGCCTGACGTGGCTCGACTTCTTCCCATGGTCGTTTGCGAGAAGGAATTCTAGGCTGCGCCTGCGATGCTGGTGCATTCGGGGGTATCACAGCAGGGCTCACGGGTGAGGGCAGGGATTGCGAGTTTACTTGAACGAGTTGTGGAAACATCACTGGTATCGGTCGAATTTGGGACCGACGGGATTGGGCAGAGGTGCGCATACGACATGCTTGGCACAGAAACCTGCCTGTCGCGTCAGGACGGCCGTGAAAGGTTGGGGTCATGCAGCTCGAGCATGGGGTTGACTGTGTAAAAGTCAAATCAGCTATTGCAGATGAGTAAACATAACGGGCAAGGAGATGTATGCGATCTTTAGTGCAAAAGGACGTAGGTGACAAACATGCTGCAGCATATGAGTGGCGGGAGCGATGCGTCCAGACTGACTCGCATATCACACACTAAGCAGGACGCCCGTGATTTCAGGCGGGAATGGGCGTCCTCTTTTGACGCGTTGAAAGGAGACGGACAGCATACAAAGAGATCGTAATAGTGACGACCCACTCACCTTCAACCCTTGCTTCCACTTTATGAACGCGCTCTGCGATCGACTTTGACAAGTGAAGCAAACCGAGCCTTGATCTGACGCCCGGTCCAACACGTTCAGGCATCCCTGGACAGCACAGCGCGCCTCTACTGAATGTACGCGTGCGGGATCTGCGAATGGAACGGAGGGAACTGCGACCGACATGAATATGGATAGGCAGGATGCGGAACGACGAGGAAAACAAAGAGAGAGTGGGATTGACACTGGCAGAGAGGACCTAACATCCGCAAGTCCCGTGTCTCTGTAGAACCCGGACCTGTTCTGCCGGGAACGTGTCGACTGTCTTCACGCCTGAGACGCGTCTCAAGCGACTCTTTCGCAGTGGGACACACTTCCTGCAGGCTGGAGACTCGTAAATGCGCGTCGTTTCCTCGAGGCGACACCTAGATACGCGTTCTGAGATTGGAGAGTGCCGACGACGTACAGAGGGGGAAGTTGAGCGTTCACAGAGCGCGACGACGAAAAAAAAAGAGGAAGGAGGAAGAAGGAGTTGATGGGGGTGGCAACGAGAGGAAATGGCAATTAGCTAATTGCATTTCGGGGCGTTTGCCGCCGTCCCGATCATCGTCGTCCTAATGAGGAAATGCCCGACGCGTTCACCGACGTCTCTTTCTACGCACCAACTTCTCAGTTACATCCTCGGAATCCATGATCTCCTCTAATACCTGATTCTCATCATGTCTTTTCACGCGGATAGTAATGATATGTATCACGACCATTAAGCCAACACGAACATAACTGTATGTTTCAGCAATGAAACTCTGCAGTTGTCTATCCTTGCAGTGGTCGCAATGACTCCTTGAAGCCCAGCTGGTGATTTTGCGACCTGTTGAAGCTAGAAGGCTCTTGAGTACTTCGCTGGTGGACTTGAGATCGACAACGCCGATAGCCGGTCTGACAGCGTATTGGCGACTTATGTGAGCGCGTGTTCGTATGTTTTTCGCAGGAACTCTACTCACACGATCACCTGGCACTGCTTGAATGAATGCATTTCGCCACCAACTCTGGGTCCCTTCGGTCGACACGGCTCTTTTCCGAATGAAGCTGTTGGCTGTTTATGTCGTGGGTTCAGGTACCTGCATGCCAAAGATCGCAATAAGGCCGCCGGTTATGGGAAGATGTAGAAGGGCCCCTGGGGTTATGACCCTTCCTTCAAGTTCCTTGTAGCAACTCACATGTGCAGCCCAGAGTCCCAGACCTCAGCTTCACCACTGGTGTGTGTCGTTATGCGTTGACGCTCTTCACTCGTCCCCCTGCTAACAAGTGTGCTATCAACTACGTCTGATGGTGAGTCCGACCAGGACAAGTGACAAGACGATGCTGAGAGGATCGGAAGGGGTGGCGAGAAGTTACGGTGGTCAGAGTCGGGCAGGAAGGCAACCCTGTCGTCACGCTCCAACGAAGTCTCGGGAGGCCGTCGGCGCAGCATTCAAGGCTTTTTCAACTGAAGGCTGACATGGAACGCGGACCCATAAAGTGAGGACTCTGACTACCAGACGAGTTTGTTACGACCTTGCTCGGACGACGTTCCACCCACTCGGCAAACACTTCGTCTCCTCCGGAAGCTCGATACCCCTCTCTGCAATCGCACATTGTTTCCACCCTTGCGTGAACGAGATGGCTTTTCTCGGCAGTGCAGGTCTCTAGAGCCCGTGTGTGACGTGGTATCCTGCGTCAGTGAGTTTCCTTGATATTCGAACGACTGGTGTCATATCGGTTGAACGTTGACTCCAGCTACAGTTCTGATATACCGATGAGCAAGTCTAGAGCCATGTATATCTCGTGAGGTCGTGTTGGTCTAAAGTAGCGCAGTTCACACAAGCGTCTACGGAGGTTTTACCGTGACCCACCGTATGATGGATCTCAATCCGGTCTTCAGGTGCTTCACGGGGTGGTTTGGGTGAGACATTGTGACCTCAATTGATGAAGGTCTACACGAACGGTCCAACCTTGTATACATTATACATGCAAGATCCATTTAAGCCCGCCATCGTTGGGAATCAACGTACGGATCCGTCTGTCGCCCCTTGGAATGGAATTATCGACTTCGCTGGCTTCGAGACTTCTTTCCAATTCGTGGTTCTTATAGCTTCCCGTGTAGCTTGGACTTACGGCGTTTGTACACTTAGCATCTTACGGAGTAGGGTGGCTCTATCCTTTTCCCAATTTTCCCAAGTCTGCACCCATGGGTTGTATATAAATGTTTCCCTGTCTGAGCCAGGGTACATGCCAGTGATATTTCTCGATCTCTTCCGGCGTCATATCCCACCGATTTATTCACCATGACCATTGCTGCCCCACCCGTCCCTCACTACGTTCCAGCACCCCGTGCTTCAGAAGAACGTACGTCTGTTCTCTACTCCCGTTGGCTATTCACATCCTCATCTCACATCGGAACACACAGTCGAGTATGCCGATCTAGCAGTGATTGACCTCGCCAAGTTCGGCACACCTGAGGGCAAAGCCAAACTCGCTGCGGAAGTGCGAGCTGCGATGAAAGACAAAGGTTTCTTCTACGTGATCAACCACGGTTTAACCCAGGAGCAGGTACGTCGTGCCAACGAGTCTCCGCTTGCGAAATATAACTGTCCTCGATGGAATGAAGACTGATAGGGTATTTGATATTGCGAACATCCCCTTGGCACAAGTGAGCGACGAGGAGAAGATGAAGTACGACGGCAAGATGCAACAGACGGGGTCGTACCAAGGTTACAAACCACGTCAGTACTGGGTAAGCACGGAACTGCTCGTGTCGTTCGTTGCAGGATGATCTCAACTCATCTGTGTATTTAGCAAATTGATAACGGCGTTCGCGACCAGATTGAGCATTACAACAGTAAGCGTTGACACGCGCTGCTTCTTCATGGATCCTTGACGCGGCGGTTGCGTTTCCAGTGAACAAGAACCTCCAGCGTAAAGACCACCCCGAAGCCCTGCGGCCCTACCTGGGTCAACTTCATGAGTTCATCAAGCACAACCATTTTAATATCCTCCACCCACTCCTGAAGTAAGGTTCACTCTACCCACACCGTAATTTTCGGGAGTACATGTCTGAGATGATTTTATGACAGATTGCTTGCGCTCGGTATGGGCATTCAAGAAGATATATTCATCCCCTTCCATAATTTCGACGCAAGGGGCGAGACGTTCCGTAAGTCCCACTCCTCTACTCTTGCACACCTTGACCGCATTCTCACGCGTCGTGATCGCCAGTCCGTTTCATGAAATAGTCAGTTCTTCGCCCCCAACCTACCCGTGACATCTTTCGACTTACTTCACACATATTCAGCTACCCACGAACCGAAGATGACGAGCAGAAAACGAAGAACGTTTGGCTGAAAGGCCATACCGGTGCGTATTTTCTCCTCCTCTTCCACTTGGCCAGAGCTGATGGTCGCCATTCTCAGATTTCGGATCGGTCAGCATCCTCTGGTCGCAACCCGTCGCCGCCTTGCAGCTTATCTGCCCAGACGGCAAATGGCGCTACGTCAGCCACATCCCGAACGCACTCGTACGTGTCTCTCTGCCCACTATTCCCTGTTCGTCTTACTGACAATACACATACGCAGGTCATCAACGCAGGCGACGCCCTCGAATTCCTCACCGCCGGCTTCTACCGCGCCACGATCCACCGCGTCGTCCAACCCCCACCCTCTCAATGCGGCCACGAACGCCTGGGCGTCTTCTACTTCGCCATGCCCGACGACGACCTCGCCCTCCGGCCCCTCCCCATCGCAGGCAAGTGGCCCGTCGACCAACGGCGGTTCGCAGACGAGGACGCGCCGACGATGGAGGAGTACCGCAAGGGGAGGATAGTGGCGTATGGGAACTCGGAGACGAAGAAGGATGGTGAGGGGAAGGTAGAGGTGCAGATGATTGGGAAGGTGCTTGTGAGGCATTATAATTGAACGGGTCGTATGTATGTTCTTGAAGTATGAAATCGCCGATGTCCTCTCAATGTACCACATTTTATGTATACTGTTGTCTGTAATGAAATGACTAAAGTTTCACTACTCACTTGGTTGAGAGGTGCGTTCAAAGGGACAAGCATCTTGCACTGGGTGCACACAGATGCAGCCTGGGGTGACATTATCGCGTACTAGATTAGCGCCCGACTCCGTCGACTTGCGTAGCGTTGCGGCGTGTGTGTATATGTCCTACCAGGGGCCTATAATCATTTCATTCAAGGAAAATAAGAATTACATATCGTGAAACATAGAAGATTATTCAACCGCTGCGCAAGTACTTTGTGTGATAGCAATACGCTTCAACGGTGGTACGATGCTTTCGACATCATGAGGGGGAAGAATAACGCGGAGGTGGCTGATGTCCGGAGTCACAGTGAAGACATCCTTCTTCTCGATGCGCGTGATGAAGTTCTTGGACGACAATGATGCTTGGAACGGTTGTCATCGGAAGTGAGAGTGACCTTCGTCGTCGTAGGCGGTAAGTGGATTGATTGCGAGACGGTCTGTCGTTCGGCAGTCGATGGCACGCATGGCTATCTGTGAAATCGACATTGTCGCCGAAGGGATAACCGTCCAGTGTGAACATGTCTGAAATTTCAGAGGCTGAGAAGAAAATTAGAGAGGAGATGCGAGAGAGATAGTTCGAGGAGATGAGATGGACCTATGCTTGTCGTTGTCCTCTGCGACATCGGTTTCGGGCTGAAAGAGATGGGGGTTATGGTTGGTACGACAATGAAGGGAGCGAGTATTCGGCAAGACTTATCAATGTAGCCCGTGAAACTTATCCTAAAGATTAAGTGGCCGAGCTGGAGGCCGACCTCAGAGTCTCATATGGCATGGAGGACACCATTAGGCTTTGAGACGGAAGGGGTGTCAATACGTTGTACGTGACAGTACGCCTGGTTGAAGTCACGAACAAAGCCAGGGAAACCGGGAGGCTTGCAGTGATCGCATTGCTGCAAACGCATGCCGTACAACTACGAAATGTGAGCGACCAAATACAAAATATTCCAGCTGGTCTCGTACCCGTCGCGGATTCACACCCAACCGGTCAAATGCGGTGGTTGGGTGCGATTTCCGTCTGGTTTCGAGACCCTGAGCGGTTCGAAACTGTAAATTCTGGTCGGCGTGCTACCGATCGCACATTCGTCCGGATCCAAATATCCAACATGCAGATCACGACTGAGAGCTTTGCTTGAGGTGACATTTGTTGTTCGCTAAGCAACGCGCGCGCCGGGTGACAGGTAACTTCTGCCTGATCGTCAGAAGGACACTTGTAAGAAGGAGGGGACGAGAAGGGGGGCTCGTCGGCAGTATTGGAGTGTGGATATGAGGGCCTTTGGTTTACCTTGACGGACTCGTGGTGGATAAGACGAAGTGCGTGAGCAATGCGAGAGGAGAGGCTCAGAGTCGTGATTGGGTGACCGTTTGTACCTTGTTTTGTACATGAGTAATGACATAAGCGTGTATTTCCGGTTGAACATCATGCATCATGACTAGAACCTTGCACTTGCAAGCAAGGCAAACAATGAAAGAAAAAGAGTGAAAGGAGACGGAGAGCAAAGAAACAAGTCCACCGAAACGCGTAAGAGATAAGTATTGGTCAAACCCCGTATTAGAATAAGGAGAGAAGGGTTGTGTGTGTAGGGCGTGAATAGTAGGAAAACACGAAGAAAGATAAAGTTTAAAGTCCAAGGGGGCCATCCTTTCTCCCCTCTAAGTACAGAACTCACTGTACACGCCATACTAGAAAAGGGGCGGGTGATAAATCAATAATACACTCTTCAGAATCCTACCATACAGAATTAGCCGAATGAACGGTAAGAGCAATGGGCGGGAGTTATGCTTGGAGGAGTAACGAGCGCTCAGAATCGATTCTGACTAGGAACCAGCCTAATCGACTTCTTCGACAAGTCCTCCCCAAACTCATGATCCCCTACATGCTCTCCCGCCTCTCCCTCCCCCTCGTCGTCGCACGACTCCGCCTCAACGTCCGGCGCATCCGGGAAGAGACTAATACTCTCCTCCCGATCATCCTGCACGTCCCCGCGAGGATACTTCCGCCCACTCGCATTCCGCCCAAACAAATGATGACTATGCGACGACGGGCCCGAGCCCACTCTCGAATGCGCGGATTGCGGGTGTGGATGGGACGCGGATGGCTGTTGCGGTGTGAGTCCTACGACCGCGCGCAGGGAGTCACCTTCTGAATTGGCGGAGGATATGGAAGAGGGGAACGTCGCGAGCGTCGTTGTGGATGGCGAGTTTGCGAAGGGGTCTATGGCGTGGGGACGGCTGAACGGATCGGAGATGTTCAAATCAGTCATCGTAGGTGGCGCGCTCCGCAGGCCATCTTCGTCAAATTCGAGTTGTCCTGCTATGGAGAGCGCTTCTCGGTTTGCCTGTACGGTAAACAGTAATCAGTCAATTCAGCAATACGAAGTTGACAAGTGTACATAGTCTACGCACTGGTGTGTATGCTGGTCTGGATTCGTGAATGGCAGAGTCATCACCGGTACCAGGGACGTGGTACTGATGGACCAAGTCCTGTTCCCCAAACTTGATCGTCTGCACCCTCTGCCCAGGGAGCGGCGACCCTATACGACCCGATTGACTCGCCAGCGACAAGTTATCTGTACTGCCTGCTCCTGGCATCGGCGGATCGTACAGTTGATGACGCTTCATGCCATGCAGGTATTCCGCAGCCTGTGGGTTGTCAAAGCTGTTGAATTGACCCTGACCGAACCTTGACCTAAGCGTCGATGGATCCCTACTCGACACGCTCATCCGCTTCGCGCTCTTGGCACGCACGATACTGCCAAGCGCGCCGAAGCTACCACGAAGCGTGTCAATACCAGGGTCTTCGATCGCAGACAGGCTCTTCTCGTCAAAGCCTTGAGTATTGCGCTGAGCGGCTTGAATCAACAAAGTGGTGCGTCGGTCCAGCGATTTGATTTGTGTCGGATCGACCTTGGAAAGTTGGAGGATGGTGATACCGAAGCAAATGACGACGAAGCCCATCACTAGTGTGATGATCTGTGACACAGGAGCCTTCAATCCTTTGAACAGAACGATGGTAGTGAGGATGGAGAAGAATGTGACTAAACAGCAAATGTCAGAAAAGCGGTCTCAAGTTGCGATACGGACTGGACGAACATATCACGTAATATGTCGGTGTGACTGGAGATCAATCGTGAGCAATGTTACAATTGTGTGTAAATGACCGACGTACCCATAGCTGCGGATGATCATCAGTTACAGAAGCACGAGGTAAATGACTAGGATGCTTACCAGTATTGAATAGCGCCAGCGCGACGTTGAGGTAGTATACTTCAGTGACTGTAGAACGTTGAGTACGCGTGCATAATAGGCTATATGCACAAGAGAAACGCACCGAGAGTAACAGCAATGAAAGCCAATAGGAAGTAGGTGAACCAATATGTAAACTGCGCATGACGACGCTGAGCAGATCATCCAGCGGGTTTGACGAAAGGCGTACCTGGTTGTCGCCCATGACAGACGTCACGATTGCAGACCCCAGCCCGGTCGTAACACTGACACTGATACCACCTATCATGCTACATACCATGATATACCACAGCATATGCTCCTTACCATACCTGCGAAATGCACGGAAGTGTTTAGTCAATGCCGGGACACGGCAAACGGAAGAACGGCATATACGCCAAAAAAGCACTGCACTGACTTGGGAGCGAAGTAGAATATGATGACCAGCGCCGCCGCAATGAGGACAGAGCCATATACTAGGAAAGCCGGTGCGAGGAAGAGTTTCTCAAACTCTCGGATTTGGCCCACGGAGGGTTCCTGCGGACCTGCAGAGATGTCGCGTGAATAAGGAGCTACGGTGAAGGGCGTGTTAGGGTATCACACACCGTTGAGAGCGATGATGACAGAACCAATCTGAAGAGATTTGGCGTTAGGATGGGGGCTGTACTACGGGACGATTGTGGTCAGAGCAGCTTACGATACAGAGACCGCAGCCGAGCCAGCCGAAGAAGGTCAACTTTTCCTTGAGGAAGAGGGAGGAGAGGATGGCAGAAATGACAACGGAGAGAGCACCCATGGGAGTCTGCGGGGAATGTGAGAAGTAGAACGGGCTGAGAAGGGGACATGAGACGAACGACGACGATGGCTTGGACGAAAGCATATGCTGTAATTGGGCGTCAGTGAAAGTGGAGGGGATTGGCGTGAAGGCATGCGACGGACCTGCAAAGTTACAGAGCTCTCCAAGAATCATCACTGAAGGAGTATAAGGTTACATGGAAAGCATAGGACGGCGGAATACATACTGGTCATACCGGTCCACCATAGTGGCTATAAAGAAGAATGAGCTTTGCCGGTAGAGTGGAAGTTGAACGCACTGATTTGAGATATCCAACACCTTCTCCAGCATGCCCACCAGCCTGCGCACGCAATAGACCCTTCTTCTTGAAGACGAAACTACCTCCAATAAGGACACCACTCGCGATGGCCAATATAATTCCGACGACCTGTGATTTTAGAGCTGAACATGAGGAAGCCAAGTGTGATGTGCGACGGAGGGAGTACCTTTAGACTGGAGGGTGCTTGGAGTGTCGCGGCGGCAGAGGTTGAGGCGGAGGCGGAGGCGGAAGAAGAGGGAGAGGTTGAGGACATGGAGTCGTAAGTCGTCGTAGCGTTCGTTGGCAGCGCCGCCTGGGCGGAGAGGGCGAGGACGGGGATGGGGCGGTTATGCAGGTGGGTCTATGTTGATGAGTCGGATGGCATGGGCGACGGTGTTGAAGAAGTGAAAGACGGCGAGGAGCGCACGCCGGTCAACGAGCTCTCAGATGCCCACGTGACCTTGCGCAGCCATGGCCGTCCCGATCAATGTCCATCGTCTAGCAGACGTTGACTGCTCTCGCCCATCAGCGAATCAGGTATTCTGCATTTTCGCGTTCTTGAACGACGCTCGAATCCGCAGCCACTCGCTGGGAATATGGAATACGATCGTGTCCCACAGTCGCTCTTCACCATCGTATTTCTCACACGGGAACATCGAACACACCCCCGCAGCCGTCGTCGCAAGTATTTAAATGCATAACCCTCCCCATCCTCCTCTCGTACCGCCATGCCTTCATCCATCCTTAGTGCGTTAGTGGGTCTGAGTGCAATCGTGGCGTCGGTCCAGGCTTCTGAGCTGGTGCGTTCTCACCTTTTCTCAACCCAACACACCCCCACTAACTACCTGCTCACCCCAGGAGAGCCTGATCAAAATCCCATTGCTACCCTACCAGAAGAACCTCGTAGCGCACGGCATCGTGTCAGCCATCGGATACCTTGTGCTCATCCCCTTTGGTATCCTGCTAGCCCGCTACCTGCGGACATTCAGCAGCAGATGGTTCCACGCCCACTGGTTCGTCCAAACCATCGTCTGTAAGTCCCATGTTCCATCCCACCTCCAGACTGACCATGACCATGACCCATACAGCCGGCCCACTGATCATCGCCTCATTCGCTCTCGCGAGGCACGCCACGACCCAATCGGAGCTGGGCCACTACAACGACACGCACAAGAAATGGGGATTAGCCCTGTTCATCCTCTACTGGATCCAGCTCGCCCTCGGCGCCTTCATCCACTTCGTCAAGCCCAATGTCGGCCTGCGCGTCGTCCGCCGGCCCATACAGAACTACTTCCACGCCATCTTGGGTCTGTTCATCATGGCTGCGTCTTTCTACCAGGTGTGTAGTCCCTCATCTCAATATGATACGAGGTTCTGAATGAGGTGGGGGTGATAGGTCCGGTATGGATTCAGAGTGGAGTGGCCGCTGATCGGTGGACGCGGGAAGGTCGGGAACGGCGCGAATATCGTGTGGTGGATATGGGTCTTCGTGCGTCCATTCTTCTGACTACTTTCCAAACTTATTCTCACTCTATCCTCCTACAGTTTATCCCCGTCGTCTACTTCATCGGCGTCGCCCTCACGCTCCGCCGCCAATACCGCCAAGAAGGCGAGATGCACGGGAAGACCACCTCGACGTCCTCAGACGTCACTATGAACCAGACGGACGTCCGTTCTTGAACAATGTGGATTTTAGAATGCCGAGGCATAGTGTAGAGGTAGAGATTCATCTCTCTGAACCCTTCAAGCCTCCCCTTCAGCCAGATTTTCTTCACATCGTCACGCTCATTGTGGCGTAATATATCCATTTTTTTTTGGCTCCCGTCAATAGTGTACACCGGGAACCGGAGAATTTTCGCTGACACCTGTTATTGAGAATTGCAGTCTCCCATGGTGACAATAGAGGTGTTTCTACGGTATACTGCTGTATTTGTAGAGCGGTCCGATAACAGTCTCCTTTGATAAAAATCGCTGCCCACATCTATCCGACGGAATTTTCGCTGACAGCAGTGCGATCTCTGCTGCCATCGGTCTCGCATCATCCTGAGGCATGCGAGCTGATACAATCATATATGCGCTCGCCGCTAAGTACTCTTCTACCCTCCGAGTCGAATATGGTTTACTTATGTCAATCTCCCAAGTCAGGATGAAACCAAGGGTTAATTGCTTTAGAGTCAACTGAGATGACTACCGTATCTCAATGTCGTGGACTAAGTATAGCAGTCAGGTATGTGAGCCTGGCGCTCTTTTGAGAATGGTCTGTGCTGCGAGCTGAAGTAAACATCCTAGTAGCATGCCACAAGGACCTCAGGATGCGATAGTGAGCGCGAGCCCGAACGCGAGCTCCACTTTAGGCCACTTATATTCATGGAGGCAACGTTGGACTATTCGTAGGGGTCATACACATCTGGGTCCTTGGAGGCGAATAAGTGGTGGGTTCCGATAGGTATTCGAGGTTGGGTCCGGCCTGTATCGAATATGTTCTTCAGTGAACTGCGATGGGAGATGTCAAGCGAGAGTACTTACGCATAGTTTCTACTCTACTAGTGGACGCCGACAGGTCGGCATTGGCTTAGAGAGTGTTCTCATCGCTAGCAGTATTCAATACAACATTCCGCAGTGAAAACCGTTAATTACTTGAGCTTGAGAAAGTAGACAGGCTGATCCTCCATCACCACCTCGGTGGCATATCCGTCTCCATCACCTCCTGCAATTTCGCCACAATCTCCTTCTCCCTTTCTCTGGTATCAGCCGTTGCCGCATCTCTCCCACCCACATCCGTGTAGATCCCGATCATATGGTCAGCGTGGAACGCGATGGGCTCCGCCACGAACAGGTCCTCTCACCGGGTCAGTTGCTTCAGCCGTGTGCACAACTGGCCAGGGTATTTAGGGTATAGACGCGAATACTTGTATTTGTCGTGCAGCTTCCGGAACTGGGTGGGCGTGACGGGGAATCCATATGCGAGTCGCACTTTGGGCCACTCGGATGGGTCGAGGGGGGCGAGGTCGGACCACTCGTAGGGCTCGTACCCTTCGGGGAGCGTGATGCGTGGTCGAAACTCCCAGAGATGTACCAAGCCTGTCTCAGTCTGTGTCGGGGTCGTGCTCGTCAGAGATACATGAACCAACGAGAGAAGATTCAGGAACTTACGGTGCCGTCTTTGACACTCTGCTCCAAGAATGTGAACATGGCTAAGTTCGACTCGCGAGTATTCTCCTCGTAGTCGGAGATGACCATATCGATCGAAACCGCAGACATGGTGTCGCGTGATCGTTGGTGTTGCTGATTGTGAACTTGTCGTCTGTGGACACTGTTCAGTGTTGAAGAACGTTGAATCACGTCACGGCGTTCGCTATGTGTGCGGGGCAATGTAGCCCCCTAGTGCGCCCCCAGGGGGAGGAGAGAAATTAGAGAGGCGGTCAATGGCATGAGTAAGCATGTACGGACGACCGATCGATCCCTTCCACGCTTTTATTCTTCAGAAAAGTGGTAATTCAATACTATCGCACAACAGTGTTGCAGTCATAACGGTGATAGATACTGATGGGGCCGTGCGATGTCCGAGCATACGCATTGCCATGGGCAATGCCTGAATACGAGTGACCATTGGACCGTTGTAAGCGCAATGCCAGCAGAAAGCTGACACGGAACCGGGGGTCTCAGAACATGTCATCAACAGTACAGACTCGAAGGACGGACTCACCAAGAACGTTGACCTAGATATCCGAAACAATAAATCGGTCCGCCATGATCGAGACTTGCTTCAGCCGATACCACCTCGCTGGCATATCTGTCTCCAGCACCTGCCTCAATGTTGCCAGAATCTCTTTCTCCCGCTCTCTTGTTTCGACTCTGACCGCGTCCGTTCCACCCACATCTGTGTACAACCCAACCATATGGTCCGCATGGTATGCCTCAGGCTCCGCCATGAAAAGGTCCTTGCAGTTCGTCAGCCCAATCGAATGGAGCAAACAGGTCTGGGAGGTCGACAAGCGGTCTGGATTTCCACATGTCGTTCAGTCCTGGATCATTCTGCGGTCGTCAGTTAGTTAGGATAGGATGAGTTGGGCAAACGAACGGGACGATCATGGAGCTCCTGCTTCAAAAAGGCCCACATAGCTTTGTTCGACTCTTGCGTGTTCTCCTCATAATCGGATATATTGTAGTCGAGTGCCGTCAATTGGCCCTGTCGTGATAGTTTATTGTAGGTATCGCTGGATGCCATCTTGAGGTTGCGCCACAACCGCCGCTCTTCCGTTACAGAGTACGTGTGACTAGTGAGTGATCTCGTGACAATCGATCGCTCCATGAGAGAATCAACGGTTCAACGTTCAACGTTACGGTCAAGACCGATGAGATGACCTCGCAGAAAACATTTCCTGATCATGCGGCGTTGGCAACCACGACAACATTGATAGACGGACTGGAAGTTAAACGGAAGGTCAAACGTCTTGGACAATTTTGGCACGGTCCAAAAGCCTTGGCCACAAGTAGAGCGGTCTTTTCTCGTTATGTCAATCGTCAGGCATTGTCGGCTTTCGCAGATCCGATGGGCAAAGATCTCACAGTGCTGTATGCCTTCCTCGCATGCGGCACTTACTTCCACTTGGTGAAGTATCGCATGCCTCCAACAGACCTCTTAGCAAAAGTCAAGGCTCGCGCTGAGGCCTGAGGAGTTGGCCAAAGATCAAGAAGCACGCAAAGCCGACATGGGACCTGATCATGGAGACGATTCGACCACACGAGCTGGAAACAAGAGACGGAAGGTGAATCAGTCAGGCCGTTCCAAGAGCCTCCACCTGTACACACACCTCCGCTCCCACGCGAGAGGAATTTCAATCACACTCTCCGGAAATCGTCTACTTCGCTGCACCCATGTTCGATCCCGATGCTACCGACCCCTTCTCCCTGCGGTTCCGCAACGCTTTGCAGCTAGCATCTATGACCACTCAGTACGCCCCGATCGTCTTCCAGAGTTCTTCAAGGGTGACCTGACAAACGAGGATTTCCATTCCGAAGACCTCCTGGAAAAACATGTACGTTGGCTGTATCTGACATACCATACAATTCTGACGCAGTGATTGCAACAAGTGACCGCCACATGAAACTCATGCAGGAGTGTTTATCGGACTACGCGCTGCAAATAACAGGAAATCACATAGACGACACGGATCCGATAGACCCAGAGCTCCCACTCACTGCGTTCAAGCACCTACTAGGCCGAGTGAGTAAGCCTGGTCTATACAGAGCTATAATACGGAGGGGTCTGTATAGTCACCTAGAACTTACCGTCTGTATGTGTATGCCTGTGAACAATATACAGACTGTGTAGGATATGACTGTGAGGATGTTCGCTTTGCACGGTGTCGGCGTGTACCGAGGGCCTGGGTCTGATGCGCGGAGGCGGCTGGGACAAGGGCGCGTATGTCTTGAACACGCAGGGTCTGCACCGATCGGCGTCGAAGCCCTCCTCGTCTCTGTATACAGTGATGACTTGGACATTTTCTTGTTCGTTGTTCGTCAACGGTAGACCACTTGACTCCCAACTACCATCTCACTCAACGACCTTGTGAGTTTCATGGCGACAATCCGGCGCAATTGGGGCAAAGGTGCGTACTTGCTGAATGTATCTGGATATACTTTCCGTAATCGACGACCAGGTTATCTGGGAACAAATATGCCGTTGTGTTGAACAACCGGCGGGACAGTAAGGGCGGCGGGCGGGAGAATGAGCACTGGGTGTGTGCGGAGAATCAGAGTCTCATGAACCCCGGTATGATGCGCATATACTCAACACAGAGCTCAGACCGCGTTGTTCAGGCTGATTTCATATGTGACGATGGCGTATAGAAGTGAGTACTGCATATTTCTGTTTGACGGTGCAAAGTCCAGTTAACATGGCATTCTTCAGTGCTATCACACTTGTCATGCTCTAGTACACCCGGTACCGCGGTCATATCAGGATTCAGCACCCTTGCCCATACTTTCACCAACAACCTCGGAAGACAACGCATATATGCTGCGCATGGATCGTCACGCCCCCTGCCCCCCTCACGCAAAAGTCATATCCCACCTTCCCGCAGTACTGTTCACACCGGCCTCAGCCTGGCCCGTCACAGCACCTTCCGCCGTCAGATCATGGTCGAGTCATCGGCAACCTGGTTTCGCCGTTCCATCCTTTCTCGCTGCCACCGTCTATTGGTTGCATGATGATTTCAGGTATCGAGTAAGTTGGCGGCCGAAATCGACTGTTGTATGTGCATAGTACCCAAGAGAGACCATGTATTTGGTCATTTCATATCGTTTTATGTACGTGTAGCCCTTGTAGATATGCGGACGAATGAGAGAATATGCATGAACGATATTTTTCGCGGAACCCGGTCGTTCTGGCGCGTTGACGCCCACTGAGGGCAGACCTTTGCATACAGAAGCCTGCCTACTCTGAGTGTACGGGTTGCGTATTTCCCAAGCGTACTTGCATTGCCCAGCTGAGTTTGAGGTGACTATCGCGACCAACACAGGTACGTCGCAGCCAACTCAGACGGTGACTGTATACTCAAACCAGACTCGGGTGTACAGCCCCCGTTTCGCGGTGGCGACGATGGATTGTTCGAGGCAGAGTTCCTTTGCACGCAATCCTGTCGTACGGTTGCAACTCGTGTATTGCCCACCTGCTGCTTTTGACATACATCTCAGCCGAGTACGCGATACTGTGTAGACTCTCGAGGTGTGGACATTGCATTCAATTGGTATTCTGATTACTACTACTAAGTACTACCTACTAGAAAGGACAAACCACAAAAGACGGAACACAACAAACACGAGAGGAAAATAAAAACAACAACGTACGCTCACAACAACCACACCATACGTATCTCATAGTCCCGAGTCCCAAACTCAAACTCACATCGCATCCTCACTATCCCACCGACTGACCTTCCCCAGGGGCTTCCAATAATACTGCTTATACTTCTTCGTCTCGCTGCGCTTCGCAGGGCGCGGCATGATGCTCCGAATGATCGCTGCGCGGTCCGCATCGGCGTCGTTCTCGGAGACGTAGAAGTAGTGTGGGGGCAGGGCGTGGGCGTGTTCGTCCTATGTGCAAGTGAACGTATGTGAGCAATCGTCCTTGGGGTGTGTGTATATGGGTATATGGGTGGCGAGGAAAGGGAAGAGAAGAGAGCGGAAGGAAGGAAGGAAAGGAGGAAGCTCACCTTGAACGACGACTCGACGCGTCCAAACACGCCCGACGTGACCCGCCCATACTCCAGCACGTCCTGCACGAGTCCCAACCACTCCCTCTTCTCCAGCACCTCCCCCTCCTCCTCCTCTTGCTCCTCCTGCATTGTCTCTCCACTTTTCTCCTCCACCGCACCAACCACACTCTGCTTCTTCTCCTCGCTATCAAGCTGAAGCTTAGGAGCACGCCGCGCGCGCATCCCCTCCAACCCCGGCCTCGCACTCCTCACCGCCCTCCACACGCTCTCCACCGCCAAACTGCTCGCCCGCGCACTCCCCAGCGCCTCGACGATCATCCCCTCCATCTCGCTCACGTCCACGCCCGGGGGACACCTCTGTTCAATCCCCGCGCGTTTCGCTGCTAATTGGGTGGGGGTGAGGTGTTTGGAAGGGGAGGAGGGTGGGGAGGGTTGAGAAGTGGTTGGGAGGGGGCCTTTGCGTTTGCGCGAGGTTGTTGTGGATTCAGAGAGGGAGGGGACGAGGAAGCGGGCTTTCTTGCTTCGTTTTTGAGGGACGGAGGAGGAGGAGGAGGAGTCGAGGTCGGCTTTGCGTTTCCGACCCCTCGGTTTCTGTGCCTTCTTCCCCTCCTCCTCTTCGTGCGTAGGTTCGGGCTCGGGTTTGAGGGCAGGCAACACCTCCGGTTCCGCAGCACGCGTTTCTTCGTCGTCATCGTCGCCTCCAGACTCCAAGTCGGAATAGACGACCCGGGGCGACCGGTTGAACTTCGGTTTCGTCTTTCGAGTCTGCACCGTCGTACCGCCAGCTTTCTTTGATGCTTTCTTTCGCGGTTTCTTCTGCGTCCGCACCTCCGCGTCGTCCTCGCTCTCTACGTCCGCCCTCTGCTTCCCGGCTTTCTTCGGCTGTTCTCGCTTACTCACATCTTCCTCCTCTTCTGCGTCCTCATTTTGAAGGGCTGAAACGACCGATAGAGGGGACGACAACATCGTCGCTTCCACTTCCACCTCTACGTCAACACCCTTCGTCTCCGTCTCCTCCTGGACAACCACAACCGGCACGTCCAACACAGCAGGCGCGAACACGGGCGTCGATACCCCTACGTCCACCTCACCCGCCCGTCCCACGATCGGCGTACTCAACACCGACAACGGCGAAGAAGACGCCTGCACGTCCGCGTCCAGATGAGCGTTCCGATCCGGTGTGGTCGGCCTGTCCAAACGGACGCTCACCCTGGGACTGGGCGTACGTTCCGATGGTGTGGGTGCATGGTGGGTGATCAAGCCCAAAGAGCTGGAAGGGGGGGTGTAGTCGGGCGCGGGGTTCAGGATGGCGAGGAGGGAGGTGGAGCGGACGGCGGGTGGGGTCGGGCTGATGGATTGAGCGACGCGGATTTCGTCGTCGATAACATGCGCTGGGGAGGGGAGGGGCGGGGAGGACGGGGGAAGCGGGGATTCGTCCTCATCATCATCATCATACACGGGCAACACTTCCGTGGATAACGTGAGTGGCGACGAAGGCTGGACCTCCCTCGGAGAAAGAGCAGTACGGGGAGTGTGAGCCTCTTGATCGTGATGGGATGGGTCGCCTCGTGGTGGTGGGGGTGGGGAGTGCCGTGGAAGAGAGGGCGAATGCGTGTGTTGTTCGGGGGTTACGGGACGAGTGGACCGAGACGCGTTCACGTGGGTGCGTTTCTCCCAGTACAGACGGACATACACAGACGAGACGGACAAGACGCGTGTCAACCTGGACCGTGAAGACGGGTTCGTGGGGAGCCTGGGGAAGAAGACCAACCGGTTCAGCGACCACGACGAGGACGACTTCGCGTACATTGCTAGGAAGAAGCACCAATCGGGGGACGTCGGCATTGACTACGCCCTGCTGCCCGTCGACATGCATGACTCAGCAGACGACGTGCTTGACGTGAAGGCGACGCTGCACTCGCCGGACGCGTACCCCCTGCACCATAGGACACAGAGTGGAGGGCCAAACGTGGCGGCGCCTTTGCTGACGCACAGGCACTCGCATACGCATAGCCAGTCGTCTGGAGACGAAGAGACCACAAGTCTTTCGCGTTCTTCGATGCGCGAGACAGACATCGCATCGCCACATTATACGCGTCCTTCTTCGCCCTCGCCTCTCGTTGCCTCAGTTTCCTATCTGCCTACCACAGTGCCCGCACACCCACCTATTCATCCACCTCTTCTTGGCGAAGACCTAGCCTCACCTCTGGACACAGACGTCGGAGTTGCATCGTGAACAACCGCCTTCGCTCGCAGCTGTCGTCTCGTCTCATCTCGTGTATTACTAATATCGCTGAAGTTCCCTGGAACACACTCTCTAACCCATACGGTGCTTGATTTATGTTACTAAAGTATACGTTAGCACTCCTCCCTAGCTATCCCGCTCATCCCGCTCACTCCACTCATCCTCACATTTCTCACTCTCCCTCTCATGTTGACGTCTCACACGGACCCCCACCTACTGACGTGCTTGCATGTCTTCTTGGTTTTAACTACCATTCACACTCTGTGTACTTACCCACCTCATGCTACCCCACGGACTCATCGGACGGACTTCTGCACCACACTCCTTTTTGCTATTCGTTTGTTTGCTTGCGTTGCTAGTCTCTTTTAAGTACAGTACTACATACTACACCCCTTTTCTTCTTGCACGTTTATCTTTCCGAGGGTTGTCGGTTGGTTGGCGGCGGTTTTTGGCCTAGGTTTTAGTTTCTGTGTGCCTCCCTTTTGTGAAATGACCAGACGCGGATTCGGAACGGATGTTGGATGGCGCAGAGTGACTCTCGATGTCTTTAGTGACGTTTAGTGTGAGGCCTTTGCGGACGCCGTGAATACCTCCCGAGTCCAGCGTCCAGCCAGAGTCCAGCAGACTCGCATGGACATCACGACGACAGGGTTTCAATCTCTCGCCTATAAACATGATCACTTGCCCTCGTCGCGACTCGCCACCGTCTCGATTGTCAGCTAGAAACATCAAAGCAAGATGTCGTGCCACGACACGGGGATAGACCACAGAGTATCCAATTTCAGGGTCATGTATAGCGCGACTCATCTCCAGAGACGCTGTTCCAGATCACACGAGTTGAGTTGAGTTCTGCGCCAACAAGCTATTCGGATCAATCGAACGGGAGGTACGGATGCAATTTTATTGAAGAACTTGTGTCGCGAGACATAGAGTACAGGTGATACCCTGCCAGAGTGGTCTCCGATCAAGAGTAACGAGAGACCGAAGGGAAAGGAATTCAAAGAACCGCCGTGAACGTGGACGTGAATTCGCTTACTGGCACCAGAAGACAGTGATGATTTCGAGGGACAATGAGACTGAATGCCTACACAAAGTTCCTGACCAGGAGGGTCGTCAATCCTGTGAGATGTGTTTCATCTGCGGTTCGGGTATAAGGCCAGCACGAGTACGTGCTCCGTCGCGATTACAGAGCTGATTGTTCCAGACGAGAGAGTGTGTCGTGCTGTCGCATTGTCGCGCAATAAGTAGTAGACCAGGCGTAAGCAAGGGCGCGTTCAAACGGTGCATCCTGTACGAACTCTTCCACCTGCCCATTCGAACGTCTGCCCACCGCAGTAGCTCGCCCATGGCACAATTGTGTTGTCCGTGTAGAGCGGACCCAGGATGCTCGTAAAAGGGACGACTGTCATCGAGGGCTGTGTCACTGGAAGAACAGCGTCCGGAAGTCGCGGTTTAATAAACGTAGAAGTTGACGAGCAGGTCTACATCCCATGTAAGCACTGGTGAGCGAAACAAGAGACAGGGGGGCGTACCACATAGCACAGCTCATGCAGAAAGCTGACACCATCTCCCAATATTTACCGATGCAAAGCTCTCCAATACGATTCAACCAGCGGCATACGAGGTGTCCGAGTCACGTCAGGCGAGGATGAACCAGGAAATAAGTCAACGGCCACAACTATGTGACTTTTACTTTGCCCTCGAGCAATCCTGAGTGCGAATAAATGTGCGGGAAAAGAGAAGCTACCAAGAAAAGTGCTTTTGGCACTCACCAAGACCACACATATTGAGAAATTGGTTGTTATACGTATGAGTTATCGTGTTCCTATAGTGATGAAGGGCTCGGTTGTTGGTGGTCAAGACGAGACCGACGTCGCCGCCCTGCACACACGTATTACGTGATGAGCGCGTCGTGATGTTCGGTTTCTAACGTTCGCGTTCAACTCTCTTCTCTTCAACCTCTTCGTCGCAAGAATCATCACAAACTATTGACCATCAACAACCTGCTAAAACCGACACTCATTTCTTCGTCTTTCTTTTTCTCATACTTTCTCTACTGGCTACTCGGGACTAGAGACTCGTCGAATCTGCTTGCTCTTTGGAACAACATGCGACCTTCTCTCTTCTCTCTCTGCGCTCCTTCTGGTCGTCGCGTCGGCACGAGCTTTCTGCAGCCGCATCATACCCAGATCTGTCGCTTCCAGACCATCCGCGGCGCACGCTACATACCTCAGTACACCGTCTCCGTGCCCGCTCCATCCAAGCAGGCGGCTCTGTTGGAAGAGACGATGTGGGCTGCGAAACCAGGTGTCAGGATCTACACCGATGGCTCGAGCATGGCGGGAGGAGTGGGTGCAGCAGCGGCTATGTACGTGCCAGGGAAGGCTGAAGCCGATATCCTCCACTACCACCTCGGTCCCTCCGACCAGTACGACATGTACGATGCGGACCTGGTCGGACTCCTCCTTGCGATAGAATTACTCAAGCGACAGAATGCATCTATGGTCTGTATGGCGCAGGGAGCATCGATCGCGCTTGACAACCGGTCGGCTCTGCTCAGCACGCAACGACGCACTTGTCAGCCTGGACATTATCTCCTCGACGAAATCCATAGGTCCGTGTCGAGGCTACACAAGAAGCACCGCCGTATAAATCTAACTTTGCGTTGGATCCCTGGCCACGTGGGAGTGGAAGGGAACGAGACGGCGGATCGGTGGGCGAAGGTGGCAGCGAAAGGACTGACGAGTGCCCAACATGCGCTTCCAGCCTCTCTCGACTTGGATCACCTCCTCTTCATTCACAAGTGCTGGATGTTCTGTCTTCCTCGTCGTTCCTCGTCTGCTCGCTTTGTGCCGTTGTGTACCTGATGTACGATGTTAGCATACTATTCCAATGGTGATGACGTGAGGGGTTTCCGCGTTGTGCCAACGTTGTTGTTCTTCGACCTGATTGTCATTATCTGAACATGCCACTGAGTCCCACCATCCCCTCGTCTCTTGTTCTCGTTCCTGCTCTAGATGCAACATCGACATTGTGCGCCCTCCATACTAGCACGATGCCGCGCGAATGCACACTCCAATCACCGGCGTCGGCATCTCTGCAACTCACCCTTTCCTCGCTATGAACCTCAGTTCGTCGTATCCAAACCAGCCAGGACCAAAGAAGCAGGTGTAGAGGAGGAGAAGGTATGGGTAGAAAAACCGGGCGTGAGGGTCTACGTGGATGGCTCAGGTCAAGGCGGTGGCATAGGTGCCGCTGCCGCCCTCTACGTCCCCGGCATACTCGAAAACTCCCCTCGGATGCTGCACTACCACATGGGCCGCGCCTCGCAGTACACGCCGTACGAAGCTGATCTCGTATCGATCATCCTCGGGATAGAGCTACTGTGGAGGCAGCAGGCAGACGAGACATGCATGGAACACGGGGCATCTATCGCTGCGGACAACCTCTGCGCGATCTTCAATCCGCAGCGTCAGACGTCCCAGCCGGGGCACTACCTCTTCGACGAGCTGCACAGGGCCGTGTCGCGGCTTCAGGCCAAACATCCGCATACGAACTTGACGTTTCGGTGGGTGCCCGGGCATAGAGGTATCGAGGGGAACGTAGTGGCAGATAAGGGGGCGAAGGAGGCGGCGAGAGGGAGGACGAGCCCGCCGGAGGAGCTCCCGCCGACGCTGCATCTCGAGCACCTGTTGTTTGTGCATAATTGCTGGATGTATCATCTACCGAAGAGCTCCTCCCCGTCACCGTCGTTCCGTGGTGTACCGCCGAAGACTACAGCTGCGCTAGCAGTTCTTACCCCGGATTTAGATGTCAATTCGCTTGATCTGATTGTATAGGATATTTTTTCACTCGGATGGCTAGTCGGGACTGAATATGATGATAGTGAACGTCATGAATTGACGGGAGGTTGGACAGTCAATCGCGGTGGGACAACTACGTCTTTCACGCTGGTACTGGGATATGTGAGTGGCACGGAGGGTTCACGCTAAGAGTCGTGGCAGAAGTATTTCCGGTGCGCGGCTTTCACTTCGTTCTCGTCTGCAATGTCAGGTAGATATATCAAGTTCGAAACGGGCTCCCCGCTGCTGTGACTGACTAGACCCGAACAGATACGAATGGGGGTGCCGAAACCACTGGAGACAGCGGACAACATGTTGCTCTCGCTGAACAGGCTACTTATCTCTTGCCATGAGGTTTTGACAACAGCTTTATTCGGTGGCTCGTATTTCCCCCAACGAATATAAGGATGATGCTCGAAGGATGTTGTTGGAAACAAGGCCTTTCTACGTGGTCGCATCGATGGCTGCATCAGCATCGCTATCCTCGGCGACCTTCGCATTAGATCTGAGCCGCATGACGTCGGCACCGATTTCTTGGGTATCCTCTGTTCGCTTTCCGTCCCTACCACGATACAGGTCACCCTCGTCGCGCGACCGCAAACGTTATCAGAACTATGCAGGACTTTCTCGATGCGTATAGAGCTCCAAGGGGGCCGGCAGCGCGTACTGATGGTCGTTGCATGATTCCACGAACCCGGCATCGCGAGGCATCTTCCACAACAGGATGCTGAAGAACAGCTCACAAACAGAACACTGAGCCTTGGGCAAAGATATGTTCAGGCCCGTATTCAGCGTGAGCCCGCCGCGGTGGTACAACAGGAAGAATAGCTCGCATGACATTGAACTGAAGGCCAGTACCAAGTCGACTATGCGAGAGGGAGCTGGCACATTGTCGGAGAAGTTTGTTTCTGTCCGATGTCGCATCTCGTTGTTGGTCTGTTGTCGGAGAGCTCCAATACAAGACAGGAACTTGCCCTGCTTTGAGTTTATTGCGAATGAGAGAATCAACTCCTGTGATGGCGTCCTGAGTCGTCTTGTTGAACCCGAGGAAACGCAGCTTGTTGTACCAGTAGTCCGACTGCTTGAGTTCGGGGAGCACCGTTTGACAGGCTGCGAGGCAAGAATTCACGTACCTGACAAAGGAGTAGTACGACGCGGCCGCGGGAGAGTATTTTGGCATGCAGTCGGTCGCTTTCGCGATAGCAGCACATATTTCGGGACGGGTGATGTCGCAGTTGTGATCTGTGAGACGAAACATGCCATGTCCGGGTCCCCATTGCGTGTTGAACTTGAACTGTTCCACACGACGAGACACATCTTGCTTCATGCTTTTGGGCGAAAGCATCGTCGCCACACGGCTACCCTCAAACTCCCAGGACTGCTCAGAGATCTCCTCTCTGAAAAGTTTCTCGAGTGCGGGTGTTGTGATTACCAGGCGTGCGGACGCCATGATCTGGATTGGAATTGTACGTTCAGCCTACGCTCATGCGATCAGCCTCCAGTACATACGGAAGACCGGCGTATAGATCTGAGACGTTTCAACGATCCACCACCCAAAGCCTAGTGAGCTTCTTCAAAGTTGCGTCTTGCCTGGGCCCCTGACATGCCATCGGCTCAGCGATGGCGCCCTTCGGCCTTGCCACCGTTTTCAAAGTCTGCAGGACCTTAACAGGACCCATACAAGCCTATGTTCAGCGCAGGAAAATATATGGAATATTTGTTTGAAGATGATGATAGTGGTTCGAGATTGAGCGTGCTACTTGGATAGCGCCGCCATTATGTAACGCTTTCCGCTCTACAAAATTGAACGTTGATTTGGTTGAACCACGCCACGACGACAGACGAAAGGCTGCGATGCTCATCACACACAGAACATCTTTGATGTGTTCTCATTCGCGAGCAAGCCATGTCTGAACATTCCAGCCTCACTTGGACCTCTCATCGGGTCATGTCTCGATAGTCGACCTCGCGACGGATACCCGAAACCTCCAACGGTGGGCTGCAAATGCGACTCAAGTGCTCAATGACACGTGTCCTTCTGTGCACGTCGAGGGCGACCAGGAGGGCTTGAGGGGAGACATGTCGCAGAAGCAGGGCATCCACCAAGTTACGTCTCTGAGTCTACGCGCCAAATGAGCATCGTCTGGTCGTTTTTCCGTCTCTGCATCACCCCCGGACTAGGATGTACCGTGCTCCTAACGACCAATCGATGTCCTTATGGTTGGGGTTATGGAGCGTCGCGGTATATGCAACCCAGGTCGTACCTCTTGATGGTTCCAATGATCTTCATCGGACTGGAATTCACTGCGCTCCCCAAAGCCAACGTTGCCTCACGCGATATCCATGTGCGTATTGCGCTCTTGAGGAGCATGCATGCGGTGTTTTTCGTCCCTGGAACTCACCGTGCTCCTCGAAGCCAAGATTGCCAACATGTGAGACCGATGTGTGTTGTTTTCTTGTGGAGCGCACAGGTGTTTTCGTCTGCCGGTGTAGAGGGGCTCCTTCAGAGTTGACGGAAAGCGGCCTACATGCTGGCAAACGAGGACACGACGCATCTCAGTGGGTTGTCCCTTCAGTGCAAATCGCAGCTCGCTTCGGCGAACCTTCATTCAGACTATTCTTCATCTGTCGTCGCAATTTTTTCCGCCCATGCACATGTTTCATTTGCATCCACCTCTCCTCGTCGTCCGGAGCCTACGTAGTGCGTATTGTCGTTGATCTCATACCGCGCTTCGTCACTCACTGGACCATCACACAGCGATGCAGCCAGAGGATGTTGGGTCTTTTTTAGCTGGGCTGTGGCCTGTCTTGCGCACCCTCTTTGTGGTCTTTCTTCCTCCATCCGTATTTTTTTGTGAATCGTTCGGACAGCATGGCATTCGTCTTTGAGACGTTTGCGGTGTCCAGACGAAATGTTGTGGACGGGACTCGTGTCCGGTGGATAGATTGTGTCGCAGTACGGAATGGCTATCGTCTTCCTTTGGACACAAAGAGATTGAACAACGACATCACAGGAGCTGAGAAGTAGAATGATAACTAGCAGGATACAGACAGAAACGGCACGAACAACATAGCATGGGACCCTACAAATACAAAAGATGTGTGCGTGATAATAGGCATAATACGGAGAGAGACCGAATAATGGCAAGGAAAGACGGACAGTCCATCCAGCTTGGGTCTTGACGCGACAGAAGCGGCGGAAGGCAAGGGTGCTGCATTGCCGCATTGAGGATGACTCCAGACAGCAAGCACCAGGAGGGCGAGACGACTAGAGGTGGAGTCGTGACAAAGGGACCCGCAACGAGAAGGGCAACGTCTCGTCCATAGCGACGAGCAGTGACTCTTCTGCAGGTTCCTGTTTGCACGGCACGGTAGGCTCGGTAGCCTGAGCGTGATCCTGTTGCCAATTCGCTTCGTCGCTCCGAGCTGCTGGTAGGAGTGTCGGACGGGGCGGTCTCAAGGCTTCGGTGCGTGGGACGCGCGGGATATACCCTCGAGCTTCTAGGAGTGCTGGATACACGCAAGGATAGTGATTAGCGGACGAACTCTTGCGTAGAAGCGAAACACAGGCTCACATTTTGGGCCGTAGAATATGCGCAAGGTGGCAAACGGACGCTGTACTGGATCAATATAGGTTACAGTGCACCGTGAGTGTTCAGGTTGCACCCCAGGGAGTTCAGCCTCACTGTGGCTAGCAGAGAACGTTAGACTAACAAGGCCGGTATGTCTTCATGATATAAATACAACGTACCTTGCTCGTTTTCGAGCCTCCACGCTCGTCAAGTGTACTCTATGAGCTCGGACTTCGATCTCACCGAACCTACATCTAGAGCCATCTGCGAAGAAATATAAGCACGAAGCAACGGATGAACGTGCTCGAGGCTTTGCACTGACCAGAAGTTCTCCAGTCCTCGAACATGAACCTCCTTCGTGAATCTCCAAACGATGGCACGCGGTCAATCACCTCTGCGACACCGGCATCACAGACTTGTGAGTCAACGTGGTCTCCATCCATGAAGACTCTGAAGTTGATGTAGTCATAGTCATTGCTCCGTCTAAAGTCGACGCAGTTATCGACTTCAATGCTGAAAGGCTATATGGGTCAAACATTCGAGACACTTGTCAGCCTCTCTCGTGAAAAAGAGACGAGAGTGAGCTTACCTGCCCCGCAGGACCGGAGACGTAGCAGTCCATGCCATACACATTATCTTCAGTCATGGCGTACTCCTTCATATAGTTCCCGTCTGGATCTATCAGCCTCGCTGATACTCCGCGTATGCCGACCATGGTTCCCGCTGTTGTAGTACACAAGAAGGCCTACTTACTGGGGAGAAGACTCACTGCGATAGGTGGTCCTGTCAGTCGAGCTGCACGGCGTTGAATGATGAAGGAACGTTCTCACTTACCTGTGCGCCACAGTTCGATGTCGGATGGGTTGTGAGGTATTGTGCAATTATATACGCGCCACCGGGATTCGGTGCCGTGTACGAGAGTAGAGACGGTGGTGGAGGTAGTCAGCAAACAAGCAGAGTTCACGGAGGTCGGTTCAAGATATAAATAATCAGGACAATGGTGGCTGACAATCAGACAAACGCCCACATCCTAATATGCCGGCATTGCAGACAGAGACAATAAGCAGTATACGTGTTCAAAGGATGTATCCAACATTCCAAGACTCACAATTACATTCGGATAGCCAAAGATGATCAAACGACTTGCGTGTACGTCTCAAATGCTTGCATGAACCGACCCCACCTTCCTCCGTCAACCGACACGATCCTGGCTCACACCTCCGGGTCCGCACCCAAGGTCTGCTTCGCCCACATGAAGCGTGACACGACCAATATATCCGAATTCGAGGGTATGTCGTCGCCCATAATGAATGTCGTGTTCCCATTCGCCTGGTACCAGCTTGCAATTCGCACCAAAACCTGCTTCTCGTAAACCTCAAGTATCCCCTGCCTCACCTCCCCCTCCGGCGCGATCTCCTCCGACGTCTTGCCCTCATCCGCCCCCCTGAAAAATTCCGAGCTCCGGGTGTTCAAGTTCGTACACGCGCCCAACACGATCAAGTTCCACAGCGGGTCGTCCGCCCTGCACGCCGCCGCCAACGCCGAGCGGAACGCCGCGTGCAGCCCACGCGTGCCCAGCGCGAAGAGTCGGGGCGTGTCCGGGTAGGTGTCGTCGAGGTACTCTGCAATCGGGATGGAGTCGGCGACGACGGTGCGGGTGGAAGAGGTGGAAGGGTCGTAGATGACGGGGAGAGTAATCCGTCGGATTGGGTGCCGGTAGGTCCCGCGCCGAGTTCCTTGCAAAGGCCTTCGATGTCGGGGTATTCAACCCATTCGGTTCTGTATTTCAGGCCTTTGACGTTGAGTGCGAAAATGAGAGAGGAAGTTAGCTTGTCGTGGAAGATCGGAGTCAAGAGGAGACGTGCCGCGTCCTCCGTGTGCTAGGAGACCGAGCTTTCGTCTCAGGCGTCTTTCCAGGAATGTCGTATAGGATCAACTCAGTCATTATGCTTTGGTGAAGGTCTAGTAAGTTGGACGTAACCCTTGCATGAGCACTGGAAGCGATATGAAGTGTTTGTACTCACTTCGGTTTTCGGTAAGTAGTTCAGGTGAGGAGCCAACGGTTGGATGCAACAAGGTAAAGGGGGAAACTTTTTGATCCTTTATACCGTACTTATTGTTTCACACAATCTTCTCGTCACGCAACGAGGACGATATCTTGGCCGATAGGTGGCCCATATGATCGTCATCGTCCTGGAGGTACACGCGCTGGAATCACATTTGTTTCGAGATCGGTGTTCAGGAAATACATTTCACTTGATCCGTCCTCCATGAGATGATACAAGTCTTCGAGCTAACGAGGTTCCGACACGCCTACAACACTCGTCATGATTATGCGTTGAGGCGCGCCCTTTCAGCCAGACCGGCCTTGATGCCTGCGATCTGCTGCAGTTTCTGATGCCACCTGCACCCGCGTTTTCGAGTGAGGACACAAAACGGGAAAGAAATCGAACCAGGCAAAACTCACTTATACGTAGCAGGAAAATCCGTCTCAAAGTCTACAGTCTGTGCGATAACACCAACGTTGTTCCAACTGCTCATGCCGTAAGCTGTACTGACATCGCCTCTTCAATGACAGCGTGACCACTTACGAGACGAACGCCAAGTCGGCAATGGTAAATTTTCCAGCGGCGAGCCACTCTTGCTTGGAGAGGACGGACTCCAAGACACCCAAAACACGCTTGATTTCAGCCTTGTACCGCTCGATAGCGGACGGAAGTTGTTCATGATGAAAGTTCGCGAACCACGCAGCTTGACCGAAGTACGGACTGTAGATGTCGTATCCGGGTCATTGATAGGAGGGCGGATAAAATAACATGAGCGGTACATACCCTTGTCCAGACACTTGGAAGAACAGCCATTGTAGGACCTCAGCTTTGCCCTTGTCGTCAGCGCCCGTATACTTCTTCTCGGTGTCGTACTTATCAACGAGGTACAAGAGGATGGCACCGGACTCCCTAGAGAAAGAGATATAGGGCTGAGCTGTAATGTTGAGCGTTCCAGCGACCTCGGAAGTGCATACCAGACAGTGAGGTCATTGTTCTTGTGGTCGATGAGAGTGGGAACACGGCCGTTGGGGTTCAACTTGAGATACTCGGGCTTCTTCTGTTCTCCGGTTACAAAAAGGTCGAGGTATACAGTCTCGTAGCTGAGTCCAAGTTCGTTGAGGAGGAAAGCAGGCTTCCTGCAGATCGTGGACGGTGAGCATCCTGACACCTACGCGACGGTGTACTCACCATCCGTTAGGAGCAGCCTTGTGCGAGTACAAGGTGAAGTGTTTTCCGTGAGACATAGGTGGAAGATGGCAGCGAAAACGTCCTGTATAGTGAGATAGCTATAAGGCTAGTGAGCATTCTCTTGCCAGTCCATTTTATACAACACTGACCTCACGTATAAAAACCAATTTGGCAGCCCATTCTGCGTGATTGGTCCTGTCCACACATATTGTCGGCACCGTAACGTCTAGACGAAAGTCAGAGTCACATTCTGGTCGCAGGCTGACGGACCAACGTTTAGCGCGTTTGATGGATTACTCACTTCAGTGCTGCGGCCCAATCCAACCACCTTAAATCCTCACACCATCAATCAGTCTTGCTCATTAGAGTCCAAGCTATCAGTTGAACTTGCGTTGCATATTGCAAATCAAAGCGGGCTCTGCTCAAGCTCTGCTCAGGTATTGTTGTCATTCGTAGACGCGTGATGTCATTCATCGAAGATGATCCCCAGTCTAACGAGTTCTTGAGGCCGCCGCATGATGAATGCTGAGAGCCATAGGTAGCTGGATCATAAAGCTTGGTCAGGATTTAGTGTGATCATGATTAGAATCTGCGGCTCGCTGACTCTATTGACGATGTTCATCGATGTTTAAGCGAAGACTCATTTTGTGAGCGCAAACATGGGAGTAGTGAGTGACATGCTTGAAATTCAAAGACGTTCAAGGTGTCGCAGACTTGACGTTGATCGGCCGGCCAATTGCGCACCTGCGTGCTGCAACTCCAACCTCCCACCAGCAGAAATGTGACTACAAAAGCTTGCTCAGCGAGGTATGACAAAATCAGAATGAATCTCTTGCCCGTGTCTAGATCATCTGCGTAGTACCATGATGATGTTGAGAGCCATGGATTTAAGTATTGATGCCTATATAACAGAAACACACATCAAAATAGTCTCCCGCCTGCCTTGCGTATTCAATGGCCAAACAACGCGTTGACGCGAGCCTGCTCAGCCAGCCCGGCCTTGATGCACGGAATCTCGAGCAACTTCTGGTTCCATCTGAAACAACACATGTCCGTCACGCGATGATGGACACAGCGAGCCCCAGTGGTACATGGTAAGATCATGGTCGATGAGAACGGGGACACGTCCATGTTGAGGAAGTCAGGCGTTTCGAGCGTGACACTCCTCGTGACGAAGACGCGCCTATAGAATCGGAGTTTCAAGTTGCGTGTCCGCCCGGCCCCTAGTCCCCGCCGCCTATCTAGTTTCATTCCTTGCGTTGCGATCCTTCCACCCAGACTACGTCTCACCGCATACATGGTCGCGCGTTAGAATATAGATGCCCGCCGTCCCTTCTCCCAGCGATAATGTATTCGAAATGACCATTAACTCCTATCATGTCGCACGTGCTGTGGGTTACCGCCGCAGTCACACAACACCCTACATAAAACCCTCATCATCATGAAACCGGTCACTATCCAGAATGCAACCCCTCATTGCCCGTCGACATCCTCAGGGACATCGTTGACCAATTGAGCAACGATCCCGTGTCGCTTCAAGCATGCTCGCTCACCTCTTGTACCTTGAGCCATGCCACCCGGATACATCTCTTCAAAGAGATATGTGTCCGGTCACTTCATAACGGCAGACGTTTCTCAGACTTCCTTTCTTTCCTCCACGATTCCCCCTTCATCTATACCTTCATACGACGCATCAAACTGACCGCTTCTGTAGCGCACGGGTTCACTACCCAGGTCCCCTCTCGCCTCCTCCAAGAGATTCTCAGTCTACTCCCATCGCTCATCTCGTTGGAGTTGTGCGACGTCAGCTTCGCTGGACCTTATTGTGATGTGTCCGAAGCCTTGAAGTTTACTTTGTAGCACGTGCGGTTCACAGATGTCGGTGGTCAAGCCGACACCATATCTGACTGGACCCGAATCCTTTCCGTCTTCTCCAGTATCGGAGAGCTGTATGTCCAGGCTGAACTCCCTAACGTCCTTCACCTCCCGTACTACCCTCTACCATGTGATGCTCAAATTTCGACTTTGAAGCTACGGGGCGTCTCGTACCTGGGGAATATGCTAGAATACTTCAAAACGACGTTGAGTAATGGATTCCCTTCGACATTGGAGATTAGTCTTCTCGTTCCAAGACACGTCCCCTCGCTAGGCTCCTACCTGTCCGAACAGCAGAGCATCAAGCGCCTTCGTCTGGACTTGTCGAATTTCCGCACCGATCAAGCTCGTGAGTAACCCTGTATTCACTGTACCGTGTCTGGATCGTCAGCTAATAGTCGTTACAGTATACCACGCATCCCATAGCGCATCCTTGTGGTCCTCCCTCCAGCTCTCTACGCTACACTCGCTTCAGTTCCTCACGTTTACCATCACATTCGACCCCTCCGTATCCATCTCGCCCGCCCACGTGTCCGAAATCCTCACCTCCAGCTGCCCGCCATATCTACGCTCGCTTACAATCATCGCCACAGGATTCTTCCGTCCAATACTGCCCATACCCGACTCGGACTCGGAGCAAACGACGTATACGCGCATTCACGAAGCATCGCTGGAGAGTTTGGATAGGGTCGTGGTCGCGGGGAGACTCAAAGATTTAGCGAGCGTGGTTATGGACCTGAGTGGGGCGAGCTGTACGGGTGTAACGAATGTGGTGAGCGTGAGGCGGTACGTGGAGCAGTGTATGCCTGAGTTGGCGAGGAAGGATATGCTTCGCGTATTGCCTCCGCAGACGTGATGAGTTGATGTCTTGGACATGTCTACGTGTATGAATATCTTGGAATCATCTCTCCGGTGCACTAGCCTTGAAGCTTCGAGCGTCTTACCCGGCGGAAGATCATGTAGATCGTCTCTCTCTATCTTATGTAACGTTGTCGAATAGTCACTCGCAGACCCGCGTTTTATTTCCCAAATATTAATTCAGTTCTTGTCCATGCAGCCAATCTCAACGATCTCAACACATCTGTTCGTCTCTCCAAGTAAGCAGGTGCATCCCGTGTACCAAATTACTACCAATATCTACGCCTTGAAGAAAATGTCAATGAAGGAATTCTATTTTTGTACAATCAAGGCTCACCTCCTCCGTAAGACCTCGAGACTGCGGTCGTGCAGCCGACTTCCTCTCCACACGGACAGGCTTGCGCATGTTCATACCAACAAACAAGTGTTGGGGTAGTTTCTTGTATAGACTGCCCCGATGATTTTCCTTTCTCATCAACCAACAAGTTGATGGTGACTGCCACGGAATGTTTCGATATCTCAACAAGCCGGGAGTCTAAACTTTGCCAATTTCCAATGGCTTTCAGTTGTCCTCGGGAGTCAGGTTCGAAGCGGCCTTTTTTGGGGTGTAGTATGAAATCCAGATCCAGTGTGAGCTTGGTGATGCGCCTGCCGGGACCAGTGAGTGTGGACATGTAATCCAGTAACGTCTCAGCTTGCAGGGCGGTAAGCTTGTCGAAGCTCCGGATACTCCCCTTGATGCACAAACTTGTTAGAGCTGTACATTTCGAGAGGTCCAGCAACCGTGACGGCTTGTCGAGATCATTTGCCTAGATCGATTCAATTTTGAGATGAGCACTCGGTGACAATAGGAAACCACGACGTACCGCTCCTCTAGCTATCTTAAGAATAAAAGCGTGGAAGGTTAATGACACGACGTAACTGCAGAGCTTACCCATCCATTTCCTGTTCACCATCTTGTACGAGATGCATGGCAGGGCTGCAAGCGTCAATCGGCCTTCCATCCGCGGGGTTATCTTCACCACTCAAACATATTGCACTACGACGAACGGTCCTGCCTCGTCTATACGTGTCGGTTCTTCGTCAAACGGAAGGCGCGTCCCAGCGAGGAACGGCCAGAACTGGGAGGAAGATGATGAGATGGACTACAACAACACTCACATCACCCGAACGAACTTCCACAGTCTCCGCAAAGAATCAGACTGACTCTTCCGCCGGAGCCTCTAGCGACGACGTGATGTCGGCTCCTGTCCCTCGAGCTCAAAGGAGGACGCTCCGCTGAGCTTCCTCTAGTAATGATAAAAACATAGCTCAACTTGTCGTCGAGTGTGGACGAATGGCTGAAGGAACGACAGTCGAGGTAGGAGTGCTCAGCATGCGCATTGACGCTTTCGACAATGACAGGAATAGCAGTCGGGATCGGTGACGCCGAAAAGCAGAGGGGAATCCTGGGGCCGAGGAACAATGCACGGGTGGTGCGTTCGTCGTCAAACATGAGCACAATGAGGTCACTGAGTGCAGGCGACCGACCAAGTGGCGTAGGAGGGCCGTTGTGATTGGCAGAAAGACGGACGACAGCCTCGAGCGGAAAGGATGTTGTCATGACAAAGATCAGATTATGAAAGCGTATCCAGAGACGGTACAAAGGCGTTGTATCGTGTAGAACGAGAGAGGAGTACGGGTCGTCGGAGCAGAGTCAATGTGGCTGTCAACGGACCCACGAACATCAACATATGCAAACCAGGGGAACACATCATCAGAGCGTTTTTACGCCCATTTCTCAGGCTAAAAAGGTGATGGTCAGGAGGGAACAATGAGGACGAGCCGACAGCTTGCGCACCAGAAGCACCGCCCAACCCTTCACGATCCCCGACTGATCCCAAATCGCCGTCTTTCATCCCCGGTATTGTTTCGCTGCGGACCACCGCAACTTGAGACTTGCAGCGTAGACCTCCTCGAGTGTTAACTCTGCAGCGACGAAAATACGCTCCAAATCAGCTTTACGCGCTCGCAGAGAAGCACCATTCCCTTTGTCCACGTTTCCGAGTCTCGAGTCTCGCTCCCACCTACTCGCCGTGCAAGATCTGTTCTGCAGCTGTAGCCTGGATCAGAAGAGCACCACAGCAATCTGTCGTCACAAACTCAAGGAAGACAAGGGTACTGCAACGATTCATGATAATGCTATCGCCCAATATGACCAGGACGGTGGAACGTACCAACATATATCCATACAGCGACTTCTGACCCCCACCTACGTCTGGTGCGTAGGTGATGGCAGGAGTTGTCATGACGAAAGGACCGGCCCCAGCTCCTGTTGGGAGTGTTATCGATGAACAAGACATGTTTCAGCGCAGGTCGTCCTGTATCCTAGATTCCTTCACACGTGCTACACGCGGTGTGCAGGTGTGGGTCCAAGTATGGGCAGACAATTTCCCGGAATTTGTAGACGGAGAAAGCGATTTGTAGTGTATTTGTAGTGGAGAGGTCTAAAATCTGATCGACACATGTACTGAACGCCTGCTGACGTCAGCGGTTGTTTGGAGGAACGAAAACAAAGTATATGCATTGGAGAGGGTGGGGGGTTATATAGTACGGATTAATAAGACACAGTAAAAGTACACAGCCAGCGACCAGCGCTTCCACATCACATAGGCAAGGCGTTCTCCCTGCTGATCGACACCTCCAGATCCCTCAACCGTCCGTTCTCGAGCTCATACACCCACCCGTAGACGTGGATATCCCTTCCCTTCTTCCACGCGTCGCGCACGATGCTCGTGCGCGCGACGTTCAGCACCTGCAGCTCCACGTTCTTCTCGATGAGCGCCCGGATGGCCTTCTCCGCGTCCGTCGCGTCAGGTCCGGACTGCTGTTGGCGGGCGAGGATGGTGAGGGGGCCGAGCCAGCGCGTGAGGGGGTCAGAGGCGAGGGAGGGCGAGACGGGGGCGGCGCCGGCGTTGTTCCAGCAGTGCGTGGCGCCTCCGCAGTACGTGTGGCCCACGACGACGATGTGGTCGATGTTGAGGGCCTCGACGGCGTACGTGAGCACACTGAGGACGTTGTCGTCTTTCGGGTGGAATTGACTGCAAGAGAGAGTGAACTGTGAAGAGGAGGGGAACGGAGATAAAGAGGAACGCACTTTGCTATGTTGCGGTGGACGAAGATGTCGCCGGGCTTGCATGCTACGACGACGGATTCGGGGACTCTGGAGTCGGCGCAGCCGATCCAAAGCATCTGTGGCCTGCGTGTGAGGGGGGACTGTGTACGCTGGGAGGAACGGTGTGGACGTACCTTGGGTGATTGACCCTTCGTGCTCTCTGGGAAGAAGGTGGGCTCTGCATGGGAGACATCTGAAGCCCAGGTGGCGTTGCTGTCGAGAAGGCGGGCGATAAGTTCGGCGGGCATGTTGGACGAGAGGAGGATGAGTGGGTTAGGACAAGTATATATGCGTCGAACGGGATAATGAAATAAGAATTGGGTCTCAGCATCAATAATCATTTGACCGTCGCCACTACTCCTCCCGGCGGTGCCGATAACATACCAGTGACGTTGACGTTGGCCATTAAACACCTTCTTTTGGACACTCACCCTCCCCGTCCAATCACAAATACCTTCATAGCTCGTCACCCATTGGCTGCTTCCTTGTCGTCCAATCATGTCGCCGCTGGGTTGAACGTTGGCGATTGGCCGGCTGTTTTCGGTTTCCGACATAGAAATAGTCGTCGCTTCACCTTCATCTGCAGGCTGCTCTATAAATATTGGAATGACCACTGCGGTGGCGCACTGCTATGAATATCCTATCTGACGACAGTTTCTACGCTACCATCATCACCGCCGTCAACCACCATAACATACCAGCTCAATCTGCCTGAACACGCCATGTCAACGTCCCGGTAGTGCGCGACGAGCGCCCCGGACAACGACATCATCCACCTTGCGTAAGACTCTATGCCTACCGAAAGAT
This sequence comes from Antrodiella citrinella, assembly GCA_004802725.1. Taxonomy (NCBI): domain Eukaryota; kingdom Fungi; phylum Basidiomycota; class Agaricomycetes; order Polyporales; family Steccherinaceae; genus Antrodiella; species Antrodiella citrinella. Next base: position 8,121 of record SGPM01000187.1, on the reverse strand, counting down.
GACCATTGACACCTGACCACGACCTTATCGTGAACCACCCTCGTCCATGACGCCGACACCGTCAACCCTGACCGTCCATGCGCGATCCGGACTGCGGCCTTCTGTTAGAATGCAAAGGAATTCAACCGCCGTCGTGAGCCAGGACTCACCCTCGTCGTACGTCGGGCCCCGAGCCGACTCCCTCCTGCAGAGACAACGCTGTTGACCTCGCCTGCGCGACACGACGACAGCGCGAGGCAGCAGATACTACTCCAACCGATCGCGGCGTCCACCGTTCAACTTCAAGCTCAGTTCCAAGTTTTCGTTCCAACAGAACATCAAGCGGCGGATTCCGTTCCTAGACAAGCCCCATCCTGCACGTATTGCAAATAGAGTGTCATTTACACAACGAAGTCTCGATCGCAACGTAGCAGGGTATCCAATTTTGAGGGCTCAACGTGAACGCGTAGTAAACATGCATGCAGAAGAGCAACATTAGAGCATTTGGCCACTGCACAGCTCTAGGCACAAACGAAGGCAACCTATCCGACAGACTCGGACTGCGACTGTAGTAAGCCAACATTCGTTTCCTAGAGCACGAACAAGAAATAAGCACATCGGTGAGGAACAAGAACGCAAGGAGGAGGCGCAGGAGAGAACCGGAAACCGCCTCGGTGGCACTTTTACGCGTCAGAAGCAGCACATAACTTGGGCATACGCATGAAGTTCCAAAACAGAAGGTAGGAATTGGAGAGCAGGCTCAAGAGCGGGAGCGAGCGTAACAGGGAGCATGTAAGACCAAGGATTCAAGTACGCCACGAATGCTGACGGGAAGTGAAATAGAACCAAGCGGCGGGCGGTGGAGAAACGAGACAAGGAGGGCATCTGCAAATATCCTTGCGTGTGACGGACGCAGTAGCTCTGTCCAACACGCACATGAAAGGGATGCCGGCGCACCTTAAAGCCAGCCCAGGATTATTGCTCTAACAGAATCGGTGAGTCCGTGCGCAGTACACTGTCACTTCCAGAACAGAAGCAAGCGTTTGAGAACAGCAGGTGCGAGCGTAAGAGGTATCATGTACCGATAGCAGGAACGCAGGTCCACTATGCAAGCTGACGGAATAGAACGTCAAATGTGCATATGAAAGGATACCGCCGCACCTACAATCCCCGATCTCAATCCAGACGTTGTCTTCACCCAGCATCGCTTGCGAGCTGCCAAGAGATCCAGGCGCATTTGCAAGCTCAAAACATGCCTCTAAACCGTACTCAAATCGTAGACGGACTACGCACCCAAGTCATGACCTGACCTCTCGCAGCTACATCGCACATCAATTGCGATACCCCCGGGATCTTCAGTCCAATGTTCGCCGCGTCCGGGCATGATTGTGGACCCAAGGGAGATCCGATGCCACTGTCGTTCGGGGGGTTTGACAAGGTCTCCAGGTAGTCATAATGGAGATCGTCTGAAACCGTGTCGGTGACCAAGGTGAGTTAGACGATTGGGCCCGCGAACGGAGGATCGTCGTCGTCCGGCCGTTGCCGACTCTGCCACGTGTTCTGCACGAACATGGATTCGTGGATAGGACGTCCTTTCTCTCCAAGGATGTCTTTGTGCCCAAGTATGACCTCAACTGCGCTTATGACACCCCGAATACCACTGGACGTAGCCGTGTTCACAGGACATAGCATACGGAGGCTGTGGATGACCATACCTATGCTTTGGCGCGTCCGAATATTCCCTCATCCTCCTCCTTTCGTACGTTTGCCTTTTCCCTTTCTTCACGTCCCAAGCAGCTTTGGACTCTGCAACCCTAAAAACTGACGTGATTCTGCTCCTAGTTTAAGCAGTCAATGGTATGAAGACACCCGGTCGTTTCGACTGGTTCAAGAACAAGATCAACGACAAGGATAATTGGCAATCCACCGATCTCTTTGATCCCAACGATCTCGAGACTGCCATCACTACTCTATACATCACCCTCAGAGATGCCGGTGACGACACACTGCCTGCTGAACTCTTGGCGTTTTCCCGGACGTCGGGGTCCACGCGATGCAAGAGGATTCTGAAGAAGTTGAGCGTGCGGAGGGTGTTGAAGTCGTTTGTAGCGAGGATTCGGTTAGGGTCGCGCCTCCAGGTGAGTCTAAGCTGTCCGATCACGCGTTACTGTGTTGATTGAATGCGTACCAGGCGTCGATCACGCTCGTCCGAGCTAGTTTGTTTCTCTACCAGCATCTCGCTGACAGAATTGAGACGACACTCACAGGTAAGCCGACGTTTTCGTTGGTGACATAGGAAACCCACACTCCTCCCCCAGCGTTTGTCAATAATGGACGATCCGTCTTCCTCGATCCTCACATATCCGCGCTCACTAAGCGGGAATTGTTAAAGTCCTTTCACCTCGAGGTAAGCTCCCTCCGTCTTCACAAGCACGACGAATTGTCGACATGATCTTTCAGTTTACGACCCTCGAAGGTATGACTACAGACCTGCTGAAAGCCTACCGCGGCATACAGCCCAAGATGCTATTCGCACCAGAAGGGCCGCAGGCTCAGCTTCTATGTTCCATGGCCCGGATGTGCGCGTTTTGGCGGCTCGTAAGAGAACGTTGTTCTTTTTCATGGGGAGTCGCTGACGTCTATGATCTCCAGATTCGACCACTGCTAAGGAATATTGACGGAACGATATTTGTGAGTAGTTTATCTATAATTGACCGTGTGGTAAGTCGTTATATGCGCTCCCCTCGATCTCACAAAGCTCACGACCCCAAACGTGCAGGAGTTCAGTCAGAGACTGACACAATGCATCGACACCGACGTTGCTATGGTCCTCCGATACGTGCGACAACTACAGTCCGTGATGGCTGTCACGCCGCACTTCCTGCCTCAACCTGAGGTCCCCGCCAGCACGTCCGAGATTTCTGACGTTGACAGGGAGAAGCCAAGCACGAAGGCGATTTCTGAAGTGGAGGTGAAAGCATTTGCGTACGAAGTTAGCCAACACGTCTCTGTGCGGAACGCGATGCGCTCTACACCGCCTGCCGTAGTGGATCGGGATGCACCTCACGCTCGGACTCGACTCGTATTGCAAGTACTACAAGAAGTAAGACTCCTTTCTCACGTCATACATTTTCCTCGCTGACAAGACACACAGGCAATCGACACTTCCACTACCACCAACCCGGACAACAACGATATCCTACGCCTCCTCCTCCGAGGAGCTACAACCTTTCGTTCCCTCCCTGACTCCTACTACCTCTCAACGTCCTCCCTGCACTGCGACGCGCACTGGGTCCTCTGGAAGACCGGCGGGTTCGGGGACATCTACCGCGGTAAATGGCTCGACCAGGACGTCGCGCTGAAAGCCTTCCGCATGTTCCGCCGCAGCGTCGGTGCAGGGGAGGGAAGCAACCATACGACGAGGGAGGTGCTGCTGTTGAGGGAGATCGTTCTGTGGCGGCAGCTTTCGCACCCGAGTGTGCATCCGTTCCTAGGCGTGAGTGAAGGGGTGTTGTATCCGAGACTAGCGATCGTGTCGCGGTGGGAGAACAGAGGGAGCGTGAACGACGCGGTGTGTGCTGGGTACTGGAAGGAGTTGACGGTGTTGAGGCCGCGTTGGGTGAGCCGCGTTTCTGGTCGTTGGGTGGGATGTCCTGACGGTGTGGTGTGGCAGATACGACAGATCGCAGAAGGCCTGGCGTACCTGCACTCCCGTGGGGTCGTGCATGGCGACCTGCGCGGGGACAACGTCTTGATTACGGACGACCTGAACGCGTGCCTGACCGATTTTGGACTGACAGTGCTCGTCGACGCGAGCACTTTGACGAACGGGTCGATGGGCGGGCTTATCCCGTTCGCGTGGGCTGCGCCGGAGTTGTTCGAGGAGACGTGTACGCGCCCGACGACGTTGTGCGACGTGTTCAGTTTCGGGCGGACGTGCGTCGAGGTGCGTCCGTGCTCCATATCTTCGTTCCTGCTTGCTGACAATTGATCGACGGCGACAGATATACGCCGCCCAACCGCCGTTTGGCACCCTCACCGAAATGCAGGTCTACCGCAAGATCGTGAGTGGTGCGCACCCCGTCCGGCCCACCGACGGGGCAGGGCCGAATGGGAAGGGTCAGGCGATGCCGGATGCGTTGTGGGAGCTTGTGGTGGCGTGTTGGGAGGCGGATGCGGAGGGCAGGCCGGGGATGGAGGATGTGGTGAGGAGGATTTGCGGGATGTCGCGAAGAGGGAGGTGAGATGTACAAGTGTAGTTGTGATGTCAGTTTGTTTTTCTATCGCGTATAGTGTATTGTATGCCTGTGTCGATGACATGTTTGGGTGCGCCAGTATGTGGTGATTTGAATCATGTCTCGATAGTCATAAAATGCAACGGTACGCACCTGAAAATGATGCATGTCTCGAACCCTCGGTGAATCTTCAGACTGCTGGTGGCAATCTCACTGTTGTCACCAGCTGAGCGGCCGTTGCCGATTCTCAATTATTTCCTCTCATGATGATGAGTCTCATCAACCCAATATTCGCTGCGGACTTGAGCGACTCGGAAGTTACCTTGATATGCCTCTGCCCACGTGTACGTTCACATCTGGGATCAAAGCAATCCAAGGACATCGGTATCCTCCTTGAGTGTTGTTGTTCGGTACAATGGAGGCTAAGCTCAAGGTTTGACATACGGCGTTCCCCATGGGAAAACCAGGTCTGTACGGCACGCCTCAATCGTTAGGCGGTCGTCCTAGCCTCAAATACCCTCGCGTGCTCCTCTACATCTCTTCAGGCTCTCTCTGAAGCCACCAAGTCTGGAGAGAAACTTGGTACACACATCTACCTACCTCATGCCATGAAACAGCCCCATCTTCCGACGCTGCAGAACTGGCACACCGACTTTCATGATTTCAACGACTTGGAGGATGCTATCACGACTCTATACCTTATTTTACGGGACGCTGATCCCGACCACCACACAAATGAATTCGGCGTGTCCTTGCCCCCTCCCAATCCGGCGTTGACTGTGTCTCCGAGAAAGACGCGGGACCGCGGGTGGAGGGCGTTTTGGAGGTGGTGGAGCGTGAGGAGGGTGTTCAGGTCGCTGGTTGCGAGTATACGAAGGGGGGCGCGTGCAAGGGTGAGTATCCAACTTCTGAAGCCATCAGGACACGGTGATGTTGACACAGCGTGCTAGGCGTCGATTGTGCTCGTCCGAGCAAGTTTCTTTCTGTATCAACATCTCGCCGACAAGGTCGAAACAATTCTAACAGGTAATGAATGCTCGTCGCGCCCTGCAAGCTTGTACTCAACCGAATTGTCTGTCTGCTCTGTCTGTAGCGCTCGTTACGGAGGGACGATCCGTTCTGCTCGATCCTGGCGTTGCCATCCCCGCCAAGCAAGCCTTCACGAAACCATATCAAGCCGAAGTGCGTGTTCTCGTCATGACGTCATAGGTCATACCTCATCCCACTTCAACAAGTTGTTAACACTCGCGGATATGGCCACGGACATGCTCGATACGCATCGTGGTATACAAAACATGTCCCCCCTCACGCTTCAAGGGTCCTACTCTCAAATGCTACGCTCGATGGCTCGGATGAGCGCGTTCTGGCGTCTCGTGAGACGACTTTCTTTTTTTCGTTGACCATAGCTCATTATTATTCATATAGATTCGTACACTACTGAAGAACGTCTCCGGTACCATCCAATATCTCGTCTCCGATGTGGAGACACTCGATCCTGTGGTACGTCGTGTCATCTGCTCCTAGGTGGTTCTAGGTACTCAATAATCAACTCCAGGCATTCAGTCATAGATTCTCACGCTGCATCGATACGGACGTCAATATGCCCCTCCGATACATTCAACAGCTCCAATCCGTAATGGTAGTTACACCTCACTTCCTCCCACAGCCCGACGCCCCAGCGGAGGGCAACGATGACGATGTGAAAGCCTTTGCTTACGAGGCAAGTCAACATAGCTTCGTGAGGCACGTCATGCGCTGGAGATCTGCACTTCCCGACGCAGCGGAGTGCAAAGACGCACGGACTCTGAGGAGTAGGTTTGTACTGCAGTCACTGCAAACGGTACGTCACCCGTCTTGATGATCCATTCCCCAGACGACTGACATCCACTCAGGCAATCGACATCACGCACGACATTGCGAGCCGGAACGAGATCCTGCGTCTCCTCCTCCGAGGCGTAAAACAGCTCAAGTCCCTCCCGTCATCCTACTACCTTCCTTCTCATTCTCTCGAATGTGACCCGAGCGTGGCGCTCTGGAAAACGGGCGGGTTCGGAGACGTCTATCGCGGCAAATGGAAATCAGATGGGGACGTCGCGCTCAAAGTTCTACGGACATTCCTCCGTACCGACGCAAACAACCTGTCCAACGAGGCCCTACTGCTGCGGGAGATCGTGTTGTGGAGGCAGCTTTCGCATCCAAGCGTACATCCGTTTCTGGGCGTGAGCGAAGGAGTTTTGCTCCCGAGGTTAGCGATCGTGTCGAGGTGGGAGAAGAGGGGGAGCGTGAACGACGCAGCGGAGACGTTGTATTGCGACCAACTACAGTATTTAAGGCCACGTTGGGTTAGTCACTCGCTGTTTATTTCATCGTTCCTGGGCATGCACTGACGAATTGGCGTCGTGCAGATCAAGCAAATCGCAGAAGGGTTGGCCTACCTTCATGATCGCGGAGTCGTCCATGGGGACCTGCGCGGGGACAACGTCCTCATCACGGACGATCTGAACGCGTGTTTAACGGATTTTGGTTTGACCGTTCTTGTGGATGCGAGCACATTGACGAATGGAGCCGCGGGCGGGCTCATCCCCTTCGCGTGGGCTGCACCAGAACTTTTTGAAGAGGCGTGCACGCGCCCGACGCCGCTGTGCGACGTGTTTAGTTTTGGACGGACGTGCGTCGAGGTACGTCTTCTCACTACTTGCATGGAATGGATACAATGCTGATGCACGATATATCAGGTATACAGCGGCCAACCGCCCTTTGGCTACCTCACCGAAATGCAAATATACAACAAGGTTATGAAAGGCGAGCACCCACCCCGCCCTGCGGAGTCGGAAGGCGCGAAGGGTCAAGGCATGCTGGACGTGCTTTGGGACTTGGTCGTGTGGTGCTGGGAAGTCAACGCGGCCGATAGGCCGGGCATGGGAGATCTTGTGAGCGGGATTGCGGGAATTTTGCAGGTCAACGACTGAGTGGGGATTATCATTGGGTTATATAAGGCATTGGGTTACCAGCAGACTACGGACACTACTGTACGTATTATTATATTACACGGGTATACCGGTATACAGCGTCTCGAAGGTTTCGCTGCACTGTGTATGTATTTCATTCGTCTGACCCCATAACAATGTACTCTGCTTCAAATCCACAGGACTCTGTACTTCCAAAGCCAGGGACGAGAGATCGTAATAACGTCCAGTCCATGGCCCAACGACTCGGACGAGCAGCACGGTGTAGTCGTTCAAATTGACATCGTCATTGTAAAGTACTCGTCGATAAATAGAAATCTTATAGAGCTTGAGTGGTGATTGTAGTACTAGATGAAGATATTCAAGACAATACAGCGCAGCTCGAGCTTGAGCCTCCTTGGCTGAGGGCCGTTATTTGCGGATGTTTGGATATGTGTGTCCGTCAAGACTCAACAACGACCGCACAACGCTCTTTTTACTGTCACTGTCTACCAATACAGCCCCCCACCCCTCCCCGACCACTCTTCTTCGCAATCTGTTCTAGGGTCCGAATTCATCGCACGGTGCCATCTGTCCAATGACTCTCTTTCAAGTTGGCGAACAGCCTAAGAAAGGGACACGTAGTAAGTGTAAGCCCTACTCTACGTCTTGTTGGGTAGAATGTCACTGATTTTCGCGCTGTCAAGCTTTCAGACGGGATAGTTATTGATACTGACTATGTCGGAACGATATAAACTAACCTGAGTCGTAACGTAGCCACGTAGCGTAGTAGCGCCTATTTCGGCGTATCCCGATAGGGGATCTTTTCATTCCTTCGCGCTTCTCTTCTTTCCCTCAGTCTTTGACCTACGACTGAGGGTAAGTCTTATAGTTGACCGTTCTCGCTATCCTGTAGTTACTTATTTCATGACACAGGACTCATCTCGTACGGTCGCTATTCT